>JAODKN010000127.1:26718750-26731309 GCA_026774425.1 Petrocephalus zakoni
ATTGGTAATGTTCAGTTCAGTGGTGTTGTAATCATTGTGTCAAAAACAGAAGTATAATAGCAAACAAATATCGGTCCTGAATATCGGCTATCGGACACATAAACATGTAAATAATTGGTATCGGTATCGGTAATAAAAAAATCAATATCGGTCGATCACTAATCATTAGTACTAATAGTACTAGCAGAAGATGAGAAGATGAATAAGAAGGTGGGAGTGACCTGAGCATTATTCATGAGTGTTCTCTCCAACATGCCCAGAACTCTATCAAGAATGGATTTCCCAACTTGCTCACTATCACTACCAGAGTTCACCTCCCCAGGCTGCATACCAGTACTTACAGAAGGGTTTGGTTCTGTCATGCGAAATTTCTTCCGGCTGCAAAATTCCTTCCCCCTGTGACGTATCGCTCAGCTATTAGGCCGGTGACGCGCTCACGAAGATGCGGTTTCGAGGTACCCCGTATGTTTCGGGGTACCCCGGAAACTTCTAGTTCATGTCAATAAGATACACTTATAAATGTTCTTTAAATGTGTTTTCATTACCTAATATTAAGAAGTCGTTCACATTTGGCTTAATAGTACGACCAACCTGTTTTCAGATAAATACTCAGTTTCTGAATGGGAGGAGTTAATGAGAGCTTATCTTGCTGAACGAGATAACTCAGACTCTGAGATGATTGGGGAAGTTGTAGATAGACTTATGGGTCGAGCCAGAGAAATGACCAAAGTATGGATGCCTAGTAATCCTAATATAACTGATGTTACAGCAGTAGTTATTATACTGAGACATCATTTTGCCGATTCGGTTAACTCAGGTCTGCCTCTAGCAAACTTTTTTTTGTGTTTTGCGCCATAGATTACTACTGTAGATATGGCTGAATCAGGCTTCAGAAATGGCAGAACAAACACCAATGAGTGAAAGGAGGCCTTTGGTAAATCAGAGGATGGAGTTTGCCGTCATGTTTATCCAGAATTGCCCAGATGGTAAACTCACACTTGTGTTTAAAAGCGAACCAATTCATTCTTGGACAGCCAGTGAGGTACAGGAGCGGTTGGACGAATTTTTGAGAGAGTTCAAGGCTAAGGGGGGCGGGGGTCACCCAAGACAACATACAGCAACTGTTGCTATGGAACTGTCATGCGAAATTTCTTCCGGCTGCAAAATTCCTTCCCCCTGTGACGTATCGCTCAGCTGGTAGCGTATTGCGCCGGTGACGCGCTCAAAAAGATGTAGTGATAAGTCTATCTACAACTTCCCCAATCATTTCAGAGTCTGAGTTATCTCGTTCAGCAAGATACGCTCTCATTAACTCCTCCCATTCAGAAACTGAGTATTTATCTGAGCTGTCCCCCCTAAAGTGCAAGACTGACAGGTGAAACACCAGATGTAGATAAAGGACATTCTTGAGTTTTGTCCATATTAGATGGCAATAGCTTGGGAATGTCCCCTCTGGACAGATTAACTAGCCTACCCCTCCCGGTACTGGCTAATGTAGGACTAGCAAACAGGGTGTTCATTTTAGCAGGTTCAAAGTGGTGTTAAAAGAAAAGTTCCCCAGCCAAAATCAGAAGCCCCAATAAATTCCTCCCCATCGTAATCTGCATCCATCTTAATAAACATAAACACACAGGAACAATGACAGACAAAATAAATCTGTCGATACAAATATCTAATTAGAAAAAAATTAATCCTGACCTGTATTTTATACTCGAAATGCACAATAACAATCATGAATAGGTTCAAATGTCTACGAATGTCCCAAACCAGTTCTCCTGACGAGATTTCCAAATCAGCGGAATGAAGCGGTCCTCCGCGAAGCAGCGAACATCTCTCCGGGACACCACCAGCAATCCCTCGGCGACCTGCAGTCAGCTGACCAGCTGATCTGGGTCACGGCAACAGCTTGGACTTTTATCTGTGATCTTTTTATTTTCTTTCCCAAAGAATGACGGACACTCAAGTGGACCACTCCGGGTTTCTCTGCCGGTACCTTGCACACGCGTACCATGTGCAGAAAAGGTAGACAAACTCCTGCCAAGAAAATGGGCAACGGCGGGAACTCACACCCTACAGACACACATAGAAGTAGAAATGAAAGACAAACCATACATTTACACAACTAAGGAAAAATACCATGTTAAGGCAATTCATGTGTACATGATCGTATTATAAGCGTTAATATAACACATACCTGAACAGAGATTTAAAAAAAAATAATGTCACGTCTTCTCTTGCCGGTACCTACGAATGCATTTAAAAGTGCAATCAGTAATAATATAATATATAAAATATATCATATCGTATATTATATGTAATATAATATAAATTAAAAAAATAAACATTATCTATCCCACCCAATTATAATCCCCATACACCTCTCCAACCACAGGTACGCAAAGTGTTTTTAAAAAAAAACACAAAAAATGTTATCACTCAACCATTAAACAAATAAAACTAATCTAGGGTAATCATGTAACCCTGGTACACATATAGTCGGAAGTCATAAGCAAATCATTTATCACTTTGACTTAGGCTGTTTCAGCGAAGGTGATTAATCCTCATTGTTGACGCACCACAGCACGCAACAACGAAATGTGTCCTCTGCTTTTAACCCATGTGACATCGTGACACAGCAGGGGGCAGCTACTTGGGCGCCAGGGGAGCAGCTCTTGGGGACGGTACCTTGCTCTGGGTTCGATAACACGATTACATCGCTATCCCTAGGAGGAGTTTCTACCCTCAGGCCATGAGGTTTCTGAACCTGGATATGTCATTGCACCTCACATCCTGATGTACCGGGTGCTCTTGTACCCCTCACCATACCCGCACCGTTACACTGGTCACTTTTTTTCCTGTCTGTGTTACCGTTCATTTTGAACATACTTTCTCTGCTTGCATTTTAGATTGCGTTTAAGTTTTGAGTTTAAGTTTAAGATTGCGTTTTTTTTGCACTTTAACTTAGCATAATTGGATTTTCAAATTTGCACAGTCTACAAAAAGAGTGGTTCAGGATGCATTTTCACTGCATTTTGTACTTTGTATAAACTACCCTTATGTAGATAACCATGGTTTTACTATGGTTTTTTGGGTAACTATGAGTTTATGACTATGGTTTTATCATGGTTTCACTTCATGTACTGCTATAAGCATTATGCATATACAGTTCTATAAGTAAACCATAGTAAACCATAGTAGTACCACAGTTACCATGAAGTGCTATAAGTAAACCATAGTAATACTATGGGTAGGAGCTTAGTAATCATAATTACCATGAGGTACCATAGTAAAACCATGGTTACTGTAAAAAAACCATACCCAAAACCCAAAAAACTATGGGAAACCATAGTGAATTTCCGTAAGGGAAGCATTTGACAATTAAAGAATCTTGAATCTAACCACTGCTCCACCTGCCTGCCCCACTGCACCACCTGCCTGCCTTCTGTGCTAGGGGTGGGTCTAAAGAAGGGGTCTCCAACTCCGGTCCTGGAGGGCTACTACCCAGGAGGTTTTCTGTCCTACCTGGCTTCTGATGAGCCACAGCTGTTTCTGGGATTTACCTGAGAACAGCTGTGAGTTGGAGACCCCTGGTCTAAAACCAGACCGATATAATTTATTAGCATTATTTATTTCAAGGAAGGAAGGAGCAATCAGTTCACCAGCTCAAAATCTTTGAAATGAAGGGAAGATTTGAGATAGGTTTATAGTCACTAGGTTCGAAATTTCATTTCTTGAGAACTGGTCTAATAACAGCCATTTTAGAAGTTATAGGAACATATCCAAGCATTTGAGATGAGTTTAACAAGTTTAACAGTGTAGTGCTAATCAGTGGTTCAATTTCCTTGAGTAGTTTGGTAGGTATTGGGTATACAAGGCTAGTAGAGGATTGGAAAGAGGAAAATAACATCAGGAGTTCTGTTTGAGTTACAGGAGAGAAATATTCAAATGTGTCATCATTAGTACTAATAGGACTAGCAGAAAAATGGTGGTTGTGTGCAGCTGCGGGTGTCGTCATAATGGTAATGTGTCACGCCGGTGGCGGGAGGAACAACCCATGATTGCAGCTGTGGGGGTAGAGCCCCTTCAAGGGGTGTTTATTGGTCGAGGACAGGGTAATACAGAGTACAAACAGGAGCTAGCGTGATAGCGTGCAGGAGAGCATCGGCATGAACCGACAGGGGAGACAGGACTAGGGCAGACTAAATACAACGAAACACTAACAACAGACGAGAAACAGCTGGGAACGGGAGGATTCCCACGAGGGCAAGGAGGGGGCGTGGCACACAGGAGGAGCAGTCGGGCAGGGCATGACATAATCTTAGTTATTTTATTATTAAAAACTGCAAGTCATCACTCCTAAGAGCTTGCGGGACTTGTGAGTTTAACATTGAAGGATTCTTTGTTAACCTAGACACATATTCAAACAGGAATTTAGGATTGTTTTTGTTCTCTTCTATTAGTTTAGAGAGATACATAGACCTAGCAGTCATTAGAGCTTGTCTATACTTAGACAGGCTCTCTTTCCAGGCAAATCTAAAAACTACAAGCTCAGTTGACCACCATTTGCATTCTAGCTTGAGTGAAGCCTGTTGAAGTTCACGTATATGATCAGAGTACCAGGGGGTGAAGCTACATGATCAAGAGTGCTGTGAAATGATTTCACCATGTTCACTATTACCTGTTCAAGTTCATTTACACTTGAGGCTTCAGAAGTAAGGTTGACGGACTGTGGGAGCTGATCGAGAAATGTTGCTGTGGATAATTAAGCTATCGAACTCCTGGTACTGTACTTCGGAGCTGCGGCCATTGGGAGGATATATTGAATTTCAAATGTTAACAAGTAATGATCAATAATCTGAAAGCAGAGGATTCCGATGAATAATGGATATGTGTTCTACCAGGATACTGACTAAGAATGAAATTCAGGGTGTGGTTACAGGCATGAGTCGGCCCTGCATTCTGACTTGTTAAGGGATTGGTATAATTTTCCATGTAAATATTAAAATCACCAAAAATCACGGCTTTGTGGGAAGTAACCACCAGATTTGTTAAGAAATCTGCAAACTCCTTAAGAAAATTGCTGTAGGGACCAGGCGGTCGATGCACAATAGCAATGATGATTGGAGGTGAAGAACTATACTGAGATGTGCCAGCAATATTATGAATAAGAATTTCAGATGTTCAAAACCCTGGATGTGGACTCTAATCGACTAGCAGACGGTTGGTTAAGCCGGTTTACCTGCCACCTTGGCTTGGCTCTGGTTAGTCAGCCATTGACCTTGAGACTATGAGCTATGCTTTTTGACAAGAGATCAGCACCAGCCTGCGAGCGGTGAATACCGTCCCTCTTCAAAAGCCAAGGCCTACCCCAAAATGTCTGCCAGTTGTCTATATAACCCACATAATTTTTCGGACACCATTCCGATAGCCAGTGGTGCAGCAACGATAATCTGCTGTGCATTTCATCGCCATATCTAGCAGGGATTGGGTCAGAGCAATTTACTGATGCAGGCATCTTCTTTGCAAGGCTGCCCACTCCTACAAAATTTGCCTTTGTGATCTCTGATTGCCTTAATAGAATAGAATCGCCAGTTACCTGAGTAAGTAAGTGGGTGTTTCACTGAGTGGGGAGAACCTGTTCTGAGAACCTGTTTGGACTTACAACTATACCATCACCCACTCGCCTTGCTGCGAATGCTGTATGACCAGAGCAGGGGGAGACTGACTATCACGGACATATCTGGAGCCGCAAACACCAAATCTCTCTCCTGAATCGCCTGTAACATCTGCAATCTTCTTCATCAACCTAGCAACTAACTGACACTTATCACAGAGAAACATACCACTAATGACGGAAGAAGAAAAACTAAACATACTGCACTCAGAGCAAATGACAAGAGCCATGGCGATACACTTACATGTAGCGGGGAAACCTCCAGGCTCCTCAGATCCAGCTCACTACCGGGTGGTGGTCAGATGACAGCTTATCTACTCTCTTAAGCCGAGTGTCCAAAACATATGGATCAAGTCAAATCAAAAAACTTTATTTGTCCCTGAGGAACAATTTGAGGCATGTAGTGCAGTGTGGCACAGACACAGAACCAGACATTAAAGAAATAAAATAAATAAAATAAGAATAAAAAATAAAAATAAAAAGTAATAGAAATAATAAGTCCATCTATCTATTATATATCACTTTTTAGCGATGCATGTTGGCCAGGAGAGCCCTACAACATCCAGAGCCTTGAGGAATTTCAGGTGGATCTCATCCAACCACGGGGCCCGGCCACTGAGGAACTACCTCAGCAACCTCTGCCCCAGAGATAGGGGAGTCCACCCCCAAGTCCTCAGACTCTGCTTCCTCATTGGAAGGCGTGTCGGTGGGATTGAGGAGGTCTTTGAAGTACTCCTTCCACTGACCCACAACATCCCAAGTTGAGGTCAGCAGCGCCCCATCCCCACCATAAACAGTGTTGATGTAGCACCACTTTCCCACCCTGAGCTGCCTGATGGTGGACCAGAACTGCCAAAGCCACAATGCGCTTGGCCCGCCGGTACCCATCAGCTGCCTCTGGAGTCCCACAAGCCAAAAAGGCCCAACAGGACTCCTTCTTCAGCTTGACAGTGGCCCTCACCGCCGGTGTCCACCCCAATCTGCTGTGCATTTCATCGCCATATCTAGCAGGGATTGGGTCAGAGCAATTTACTGATGCAGGCATCTTCTTTGCAAGGCTGCCCACTCCTACAAAATTTGCCTTTGTGATCTCTGATTGCCTTAATAGAATAGAATCGCCAGTTACCTGAGTAAGTAAGTGGGTGTTTCACTGAGTGGGGAGAACCTGTTCTGAGAACCTGTTTGGACTTACAACTATACCATCACCCACTCGCCTTGCTGCGAATGCTGTATGACCAGAGCAGGGGGAGACTGACTATCACGGACATATCTGGAGCCGCAAACACCAAATCTCTCTCCTGAATCGCCTGTAACATCTGCAATCTTCTTCATCAACCTAGCAACTAACTGACACTTATCACAGAGAAACATACCACTAATGACGGAAGAAGAAAAACTAAACATACTGCACTCAGAGCAAATGACAAGAGCCATGGCGATACACTTACATGTAGCGGGGAAACCTCCAGGCTCCTCAGATCCAGCTCACTACCGGGTGGTGGTCAGATGACAGCTTATCTACTCTCTTAAGCCGAGTGTCCAAAACATATGGATCAAGTCAAATCAAAAAACTTTATTTGTCCCTGAGGAACAATTTGAGGCATGTAGTGCAGTGTGGCACAGACACAGAACCAGACATTAAAGAAATAAAATAAATAAAATAAGAATAAAAAATAAAAATAAAAAGTAATAGAAATAATAAGTCCATCTATCTATTATATATCACTTTTTAGCGATGCATGTTGGCCAGGAGAGCCCTACAACATCCAGAGCCTTGAGGAATTTCAGGTGGATCTCATCCAACCACGGGGCCCGGCCACTGAGGAACTACCTCAGCAACCTCTGCCCCAGAGATAGGGGAGTCCACCCCCAAGTCCTCAGACTCTGCTTCCTCATTGGAAGGCGTGTCGGTGGGATTGAGGAGGTCTTTGAAGTACTCCTTCCACTGACCCACAACATCCCAAGTTGAGGTCAGCAGCGCCCCATCCCCACCATAAACAGTGTTGATGTAGCACCACTTTCCCACCCTGAGCTGCCTGATGGTGGACCAGAACTGCCAAAGCCACAATGCGCTTGGCCCGCCGGTACCCATCAGCTGCCTCTGGAGTCCCACAAGCCAAAAAGGCCCAACAGGACTCCTTCTTCAGCTTGACAGTGGCCCTCACCGCCGGTGTCCACCCCAGGGGGTTCAGGAATTAAAGATGCAACAGCTCCTTCTGACAGGGGATTCCCACCAGACATTCCCAACAGACCTTCACTATACTCTTAGGCCTGCCAGGCCTGACCGGCTTACTCCCCTACCAGCAGAGCCAACCCACCACCAGGTGGTGATCAGTTGACAGCTCTGCCCCTCTCTTCACCCGAGTGTCCAACACATGTAGCCACAAGTCCGACAACACGACCACAAAGTCAATCATCGAACTGCGACCTAGGGTGTCCTGGTGCCATGTGCACATATGGACACCCTTATGTTTGAACATATTTACATATTTGAACATTATGAACAATCCGTGACCCTCAAGGAGATTGGTACCAGAGCCCAAGCCATGCGTCGAGGTAAGCCCGACTATATCTAGTTGGAACCTCACAACCTCACACACCAGCTCAGGCTCCTTCCCTGTCAGAGAGGTGACATTCCATGTCCCTTAGAGCTAGCTTCTGCAGCCGAGGATTGGACCGCTAACGTCCCCGCCTTCGGCCACCAGCCCTCATACTCCCGGAGCACTCCCCACAAGACTCCCCGATGGACGCAGTCAAATGCCTTCTCCAAGTTCACAAAGCACATGTAGACTGGTTAGGCAAACTCCCACGCACCCTCCAGGACCCTACTGAGAGTATAGAGCTGGTCTACTGTTCCACGGCCAGGGCGAAAACCACACTGCTCCTCCTGAATTCAAGGTTCGACAATCCAAAGGACCCTCCTCTCCAGGACCCCCGAATAAACTTTACCAGGCAGGCTGAGGAGTGTCATCCCCCTATAGTTGGAACACACCCTCCGGTCCCCTTTCTTAAAGAGGGGGACCACCACCCTGGTCTGCCAATCCAGAGGCACTGCCCCCCATGTCCACGCGATGCTGCAGATGCGTGTCAACCAGGACAGCCCTACAACAACCAGAGCCTTGAGGAAGGCGGATATCATCCACCCCCGGGGCCCATCTACTGAGGAGCTTTTTAACCACCTTAGCGACCTCTGCCCCAGAGATAGGGGAGTCCACCCTCAAGTCCCCAGACTTTGCTTCCTCATTGGAAGGCGTGTCGGTGGGATTGAGGTCTTCAAGGTATTCCTTCCACTGACCCACAAGGTCCCTAGTTGAGGTCAGCAGTGCCCCATCCCCACCATAACCAGGGCTGATGCTACACCGTTTTCCCACCCTGAGACGCCGGATGGTGGACCAGAATTTCTTCAAAGCCGTCCGGAAGTCATTCTCCATGGCCTCACCGAACTCCTCCCACACCCGAGTTTTTGCCTCAGCGACCACTGAAGCCTTGTTCCGCTTGGCCCGCCGGTACAGATCAGCTGCCTCTGGAGTCCCACAAGCTAAAGAGTACCGGTAGGACTCTTTCTTCAGCTTGATGGCATCCCTCACCGCCGGTGTCCACCAACAGGTTCGGGGATTACTGCCGTGACAGGCACCGACCACCTTACGGCCACAGCATCGGTCAGCTGCCTCCACAATGGAGGCACGGAACGTGGCCCATTTGTACTCAATGTCCATGTCTCCCCCAGGACGTGGGAGTAGTTCTGCCGGGTGTAGGAGTTGAAGCTCCTTCTGACAGGGGATTCCGCCAGACGTTCCCAGCAGACCCTCACTATATGTTTGGGCCTGCCAGGCCTGACCGGCTTCCTCCCCCACCAGCGGAGCCAAACAACACTTTGTACAATCATAATAAAATAGACTGCATCATGGCAACACACTAAACAAGATGTGGACCATTAAGGGCAATTTGGCAATATAAATACAATAAATACAATTTTAGAGAGTTGAAAGCAAATATACAGATGTAAAATATATACTGCAAAATAAAATACATTCTTTGATAACTGAAAATCATATGCTTTTATAAAGCATTTATCAAATAAGATTGTATGGGAGACCATATCCTTACAAATTTTTCAGATTTTCTGTTTAAATCATATGTTAATTTCTCTAAGGGCAGTAGATCAGAAATTTGTGTCAACCACATGTTGGTAAATGGGATTTCTGGCTTAGATCATAGCAACAAAATATATTTTTTAGCCTAGTAGGTTAATATTGTAAAAAAAACTGTTTGATTCTTTATCCAGAAATATATGTTGAGAGTTCAGCAGATACACAGCTGGGGACGTGTTAAATTGTTTGCCCAGTATGTCTGGTATAATAGAATGGATTCTTCACCAAAAAATCAAGTCCAAGATATATGTATCAGTGTACCTGTTGACATCTCGCACAGCTCTTAGAAATGCTGGGGAACATGGAATGAAGGCAAACTGGAGCCAAGTAAAATCCATGAATTAATTAAAAATTCTCCAAAGGGCTCACCACCTGGGCTCTGGAACCTTGAAGGGGGTTGGACCCTCTTCCACTCTGGAGTTGCTTGCAGGGTGAAGAGAGGGGCAGAGCTGTCAACTGATCACCACCTGGTGGTGGGTTGGCTCCACTGGTGGGGGAGAATGCCGGTCAGGCCTGGCAGGCCCAAGCGTATCGTGAGGGTCTGCTGGGAACGTCTGGTGGAATCCCCTATCAGGAGAAGCTTCAACTCTCACCTCCGGCAGAACTTCGCCCATGTCCCAGGAGAGGCGGAGGGCATTGAGTCCAAATGGGCTATGTTCCGCGCCTCCATTTAGAAGGCGGCTGACCAGAGCTGTGGCCGCAAGGTGGTCGGTGTCTGTCGTAGCGGTAACCCTTGAACCCGCTGGTGGACACTGGCGGTGAGGGATGCCATCAAGCTGAAGAAGGAGTTCTATCGGGGCTTTTTGGCTTGTGGAACTCCAGAGGCAGCTGATGGGCACCAGCGGGCCAAGCGGAACGCGGCTTCGGCGGCGACTGAGGCAAAAACTCAGGTGTGGGAGGAGTTTGGAGAGGCCATGGAGAACGACTTCCGGACAGCTTCGAGGAGGTTTTGGTCCACCAACCAGCGTCTCAGGGCAGGAAAGCGGTGCAGCATCAACACTGTTTATGCTGGGGATCGGGCACTGCTGACCTCAATTAGGGATGTTGTCGGTCAGTGGAAGGGGCACTTCGAAGACCTCCTCAATCCCACCGACATGCCTTCCAATGAGGAAGCAGAGTGCTCCTGGAGTATGGGGTGCCAGGCCTCCTTATAAGGGCTGTTCAGTCCCTGTACAACCGGTGCCAGAGCTTGGTCCGCATTGTCGGGAGTAAGTCGGACTTGTTTTCAGTGAGGGGTGGACTCCGCCAGGGCTGCCCTTTGTCACCAATTCTTTTCATAACTTTTATGGACAGAATTATTAGATGCAGCCAGGGTGTTGAGGGTGTCCGGTTTGGTAGCCTTAGGATTAGGTCTCTGCTTTTTGCAGATGATGTGGTTCTGTTGGCTTCTTCAGATTGTGACCTTCAGCTCTCACTGGAGCAGTTTGCAGCCGAGTGTGAAGCGGCTGGGATGAGAATCAGTACCTCCAAATCTGAGACCATGGTCCTCAGCCAGAAAAGGGTGGAGTGCTCTCTCCAGGTCAGGGAGGTGGTCCTTCCCCAAGTGGAGGAGTTTAAGTATCTCGGGGTCTTGTTCATGAGTGAGAGAAGGATGGAGCGGGAGATCGACAGGCAGAACGATGCGGTGTCAGCAGTGATGCGGGCGGTGCATCTGTCCATCGTGGTGAAGAAGGAGCTGAGCCAAAAGCCAAAGCTCTCGATTTACCAGCCGATCTACGTTCCTACCCTCAACTATGGCCATGAGCTGTGGGTAGTGACCGAAAGAACACGATTGCGAATCAAATGGCCGAAATTGGGAACTATGGCCGATTACACTATTAAGATCCTTAAAGAATTTAAAGGAAGATTTTGGAGTAATAATAACAACCGAGGTAAAATTTTCATTTGTATTTCATTGATCTTACCAAAAAATTAAATTGGCAAAGAGGTCCAGTTTATTAAGTTTTCTTTGATTTCTTTAATCAAAGGGGAATAATTAGCAGAATGTAGCTGTATTAAGTCTGAGGTAACCTGTATTCCTAAATATCTGAAACCCCTCTCAGCTGGTTGCATTGCATTGCCATAGATTTGCAAAAATTAATCTTTAAAAAAAAAAAATCAGATTTTTCTTTTAATCTGATTTTGCTATATTGAGAGATTAAATGTAAGGCTATTGGGACTGACGTAATTGGATTTTTTAAGTATAGAAGTACATCATCCTGCCTCGTAAGGAGATTCGATGTTCCTCCAATCCAGTGGCTATACCAAATAATTCAGTACTAGATCTAAAATATTCTGCTATTTGCTCAATAAAATAACAGAGGTGAAAAAGGACAGCCTTGTCTGAAACCACGACCAGTTGTTTAATCTAACAAATTCCAATATGTTTAAGAAACGCCAAATGTTGTCTACATCGTGGTTTCTCAAACTATGGGCCAATCCTTGAAAAGGTTACTGCCAGTCGGCGGAGCCGTGCTTCTGCAGCCCCAAAGCATTGACTGGGCCCCAGGACAAAGTAGTTTGAGAAATGCTGGTCTACACCATATCGGGATATAACGAGTCCTGTCTGATCTGATTTAATAACATGTGGAATAACACGTTCAAGTCTACGTGCCAAGGTTTTAGCTATTATCTTATAGTCAAATATACCCAATTGGCACTAAGGGGCCTAAAGTGTACCAAGAAAACATCCCCCACACCATTACACCACCACCACCAGCCTGCACAGCGGTAACAAGGCATGATGGATCCATGT
>JAODKN010000127.1:26731409-26741431 GCA_026774425.1 Petrocephalus zakoni
TATTATTCTTTTGAACTTACTGGCCGTTTTGGTGCACCGAAAAAATATGGTGTTTCTGTTTTCCTTTTTGCCATTTGACTGGCTGACAAACACACAGGGCTTTCAGATTTACTTATTTATTTACAGTAGGAGAGAAGCAACATCCAAATGAAATACCAAAAATTATAAATAGTATTTAGATACAGGCCTACATTTGTCACGTGAAAAATATTTTAATTATTTGGTCAGTTTTTAGTCACTTATTAGTTAATGCGTAATGCGAGGGTACTCAAAAATAAACCATGTATTCTATTTTATACTGACACTAATGTTCAATATTGATTAAATGGGTAATAGGTAAAAACATTTTTGCTTATTTATTCATTTCTGTTTATTGTAGTGTTAGAAGTGTCAGATTTAGGTGTACCTCCATGCTCAGTCCAGCCACTTAAACCAGTCAGGGTGGGACATTAAGATATTACATCACCGAAAAAAAATAGTTTTAAATTAAAACTTTAATGCAAATGAGAGCTTGGCAAACTTCTAAATAAAAAAAACAAAAATACTCATCCACAGTCATCACAGACATCTGCTGCCTTCTGTAACAGGGGGCCGTCTTCATAAGTAAGACATTTTCAGAAGGGGCCTTAAGTACCGCACGTCTCATAATACACAATACAAGGTGGATGCGCAGCCCTCTGCCCATGAGTGTGTGTGACAGTAATGAAACAGCATCAGATCTTAGCTGCTTCCTGGGAAAGGGTCTGCACTGGATAAACCGCTACTGAAAAATGAAAGAATGCATGAACTTTGGAAAATAGCAAACTGGACACATGAGAACAGCTAATCATTTTATATTCAAGTCATGCTTTCCAGTAATCTGGTACCGTGCATGAAATTACCATATTTGATCACGTAAAAGGCACTGCCCTCTTACAAATACATCTTCTGAAACGACAGAACAGCAAACCATCCGATGTGTAAACCTCTTAAATTATCTGGAGCAGCTGACATGAAGAAAAGCAGGTCTGGAACCCCACTAGACCTTCTGGGTGGATGACGGGCTCGCAGTGAAACCATGAAGCAGTGAGAGCGGACACAAAGCGAGGTTTATGGGGGCGCTCTGTGCCACACAGATATGCTCTTTCACCTTCTCCTCCAGCACGCCAACAGGCAAAGCCCAGACGGAGCTTCCCCATCAGCGGGCAGCCTTCCTGGAGGTCACCACCTGCTCCTGTGAACCGCAGCTCCACGTTATGACCTGTCCACTTGACTCAGAAGCTCCTCCTTGTCCATCCGGTAGCGGCTCTTCTTCCACACTTCTCTCAGCTTCTGCAGGACAGTCCCAATCTCCTTGCCTGATGTGATGCCCATCTTGCGAAGGTCGTGCCCACTAACGGGGAAGCGGGGGATGGTCCATCGTTTCATCTCGTACAGCAGCTGTCTCTCACCTTGATACTTCAGGAGCTCACAAACCTTCAGCTGAACATCTGGCTCCCTGGACTACAGTGGGGAAAGAGAGGTATGAGCTACTTATGCGTTGTGGTATTCTAATGCTTAGGGAAGTGACTGTTATTGAAACCACTGAGGTACCATGAGCAAGGTACTGCTCCTAAGCACTGCTCCCTAGGCACTGAATTAGCCGCCCCCTGCTGTGTCACAATGTCACATACAGTATGGGTTAAATGCAGAGGATGCATTTTGTTGTTGCCCTGTGTGCTGTGGTGTGACAATTAATCACATTTCACTTATTATTAAACTGAGCAATGAAATGCTGAGCTTACTGATCCCCTCTACATTTCTATACTTCTAAGCCCTTAAATAAATGTCTGTTGGATCAACACTCTCCGTAACTCTCTTTCTTTCTTTGTTCAATGTAATACTGCAAACAGGGGGCACCTTGTTGTTTCATGGAAGGCTATGATTTCACATTTTTGATTATTTGATTGGGGAAGTCTGGCCAAGCTTAAGCTTGGAATCTGTCGTAAGGATACAGCTTAAATTTATAGCTTAATAAGCTGCATTTAAATCTAGACCAATCTCTGGTACTGCTCATGAAATCAATTCATAAATAAAAACAAACAAAACACACAGTGAAGCTCAGTAACAAATACGACCTGTCAGCCATTGCAGAAAGCTGGACGGAGCGGCTCAGGAAGACGCATCTTTTAGGTCATTTAATGGGCAATTTGAGTCCCCATCCCAAGCACCACACCAAGCCTCAAACGCAGACACTTTTTTCTCTTGGCTTTTCTTATTTATAGGATTGTGCACTGCCATTAAAAGCGACAATCAGAACAAAGTGAAAATGCTGCTCACATCAATGATGAAGTCGGTGTAGGGAATAAGGTCTCGCGGTCCATCCTGGGCCTTTAGATCCTGCCTGTACTTCACCAGGAAGTGGCCCAGGTTCTTCTCCTCTTTGGAGATCTTCAGCCTCAGGTCCAGCTTGTCCACGTCATCAGAGCGGCAGAAGAGCGCAGACAAGAGGGTCATGGGCTTGGGGGACCAGCCATGGCACTTCTGCCACACAGACTTCAGCTCCTCCACGTCGCCACCTTCTGGCAGACCTGGAAACACAAGCCCATTCCACAGCCTGGCTTCAGGTCCAGCGCCAGTTATTTCTGGTAGAGCTATTGCCCATATACTTAAGGGTAACTCACAGACTGTCCAGGATGTAAACATACTATGTCTAATATAGACTAGACTTTTATTAGACATATAATAGCATTTGCAACAAAATTAACAAATAAAGCACATCATAAATGGCACAAATCAATCCCAAGAAGGGAAAAAAATGTTTGGCTTTGGTCTGCTAAAAAATGCAGTAACAACACTGTCTGGGATGTACTACAATGGACATGAACATCATTTACCCATGTATTTGGCGACGCCTAGCTCATAAATAAGATCCAGCAGGTGGGCAGCATGATTTCCCACCAACATCTTCTTCAGCTCCACCCAAATACGCTCTCCAGAGATGGACGCCAGTCCATTGGCATTGTCCCTGATAGCTTGGAGCGTGTCAGGCTCGTGCTGCCCAGGCTGTGTAGCGACACGGCCATAGAACCTGTGGGCAGTCCGTGAAGGTGAAGCACTTGCATGTCTGTTCTCGATAAAAGATGAACACCCCATCTTACACAAAGTGGACAGGCAGAGTCCACACATACCTAAAATAGCGTAAAATCCGCAGGTAGTCCTCCTGGATCCTCAGAGCTGCGCTACCCACAAATCGAACCTTTCGGTTCTGGAGGTCCTCATAACCGTTGAAGTAATCGTACAACGTCCCATCGAACCCTAATCAAGAAGGTGTGAAACATGTGAAACTTACATCTTTACATGCAGGCCATTTACACATTCAGCAAGGGCCTCTCCAGTTTGTGGCTCAATGACTGTGTAGAATGTTGTCAAGAGGAAGCTTTATTCAGCTACTCTGATAAAGATCATTCAAGATCACGTCCGTTTGCTGTGGGAGGCAAGCAGAGTATAGAGAGGAAACCCAGAGACACTGAGAAGATCCACACATGCACAGCTGTGGTCTGATTGTAAGCTACAGCTGGGAGGTGGCAATGCCCGCTGTCCAACATTTAACTGGGAATTCTATCATTTCACATCTAGGTGATTTTAGATCGTGACTGATGATGATGTGGAGGTCTGCACCTCTATAATTTGCCTAGTACAGCAGTAGAGGAGGAGTACCGAGGAACATGGAGTTTATGGTTAGGTCCCTGCGCTCTGCATCCTTCTGCCAGTCCGTGGTGAACTCGACCTCAGCATGGCGCCCGTCTGTTTGCACGTCCACGCGCAGCGTGGTCACTTCAAAGTTCTCGTTGTGGAGCTGCATTCAGAAACGGGTACAGTCAAGCACAACATCAGATATTCACAACATGTCTCCATTGCCCCCACTGAGTAAGCCCCCACCCTGGCAGTGATGGTGCCGTGCTTCTCTCCTTTGTTGTTGATCATCCGGACCCCCGCTGCCTGGAACATGCTCTTCATTTCATCAGGCGTGGCCGTGGTGGCAAAGTCCACATCTTCGGGCCTCTTCCCAGAAAGAAGGTCCCTCACGGCACCACCAGCTATCCTCAGTTCAAACTGGTGCTTCTTAAAGATGTCTAGGTAAAAAAAAAACCCTGTTAAATCAGTCACTTACCTAAAAGCTTTATCTGAGAAGTGCTAAAACACACATAATGTATAACTACAAACAACAAGTGTCATCAAAACAAGCATATTATGAAACCATAAACCCCATAAATACCTGCTAGGGTGTTCAGCCCATCCGTGAACAAGGACTCAAACTCCTTTGTTTTTAGCTGCATGGTGAACAGTGCTCTGTAATCCAAAATTCGACAAATTTTACCAATTCCAAAAGGCTTCAGAAATATTCGTCCCCACATCTGACAAAGATAAAAATACGGTTACCTGGTTAATAAACAACAGTGTACAGACTATATGGTTATGCTTTGCATAAAAGCTATTGAAGCACTAATGCTGGGTCTCACGAAACGAAACGAAAACATACGTAAGCATAAGCCTAAGCATAAGAGGTTACACTAAGACCAGTCGCTGTGCTTGTGCTACATTACCTGGTCAGCTAACCGTGCAGGTTTAAGCTTACCACGTTTAGTTACCACTTACGCAGCTGCCAACCACCACATGTATTAGCAATCTTACAAAACAACCTGCAAATAATAACGCTTCATGTAATATCAAAACAACGCCAGTAATCCCCAACCATTAGCAAAACTTGTTATCCACACTAACTTAAAACGACTTACGAGTCCTCATCTTACGTTTGACATGCCCGAAACGCACTGTGACGTAATGGGGGACAGTGGGAAACGTAGTTTGCACGACGATCGCGAGATCTCAGAGGCGTAAACGAGAGCAAGAAATGGGGGCGTGTCCAGGGGGCGTGTCCATGGCGACAGACACCGGAAGTTGTTTTCCGCGTACGTGATCACGGCGATGTTGCGTGACGGCTGGAAAGTCGAGGATCTTTAACTTACTTGTGGACAGGGATTTGAAACTGATCACCGAGAGCACGGAATGTGGGGCGTCTAGTCAGCAGAACTTTTTTTTTGTTAGTGAAGTGCATTAGAGAGCGAGACAGAGAGGAGAAGGTTCTGAAAATAACCCTCTCGAAAACATGCCGCTGGAAGCCCAAGATGCAGCCGCGGAGAGAGTCCCGCTGCTGCGCTCGCTGATCAGCCGCATACAGGTGGAGGTGATATTCTGCAACCGAAGCCCTCGCTCGGTCCGCCCTGTCTGGATCAATTTCAAGGGGGAGCCTCAGCCTTACGTTATCCTGCAGCCTTTTACTGGGCGCCGAATTAGGACGTACGTGGGTAAGCTGTGCCTTGCATGTATTCATTGCTGTTTGTTGATTTTTTTTCGCTCTTTATACACAATTAAACTGTATGGAACGTCACATTTTTGTTTATTTTGATTGTCTAGTGGAAACTTATCTCAACGCAAGCAGAGTTAGGATTTTGCAGATTGTTTATACATACTAGGCATTTCCTCAATGTTGGTACTAATGTTTTAGGGCATCCATGGATGTTCAGAGATTCGGAGACCGATGAGCCAATGATGGTTAACGGGAAGGAACTGTTTTGCCTGAAACCCGCGCGAAATGCTCGGGTTTTGGTGAACATAACGCTGCCCGGTGAGTAGTGGCTGGGGCTGCTTCTGTTTTGACAGCTTACAGTTACAGCTGGCCCTTCCGAGTTCTCAGTGCGCCCGTTTGGTGTCCCCTCAGTCTTAAGCTTGAAGGAGCGCTGTCTCCAAGTGGTCCGCCGCCTTGTCAAGCCCGAGGACTACAGGAAGCTGGAGATCGCTCGCTGTCTTCACGAGGACCTCGAGGACCAGCCCAGTCTGCTGAAGGACATGCGGCGTATCTCGCAGAGGCTGGAGCAGCAGCTTCGCGAGGAGAGGGAAGCTCCGCAGAGCTGATGTCGGCTTTGTGCGGCTCTACGTGCAATAGATAGACAGTAAGGGGGTGGTGCATGTGAGAGACATGGGGCAGGGACTGATATGTGATGGTAGATATGCTTTATTACACACTATATATACCATATATAAAAATGCATATACTATCCTTCCTGTACCTTGCTGTTGCCACTCTCCTTCATTGAGCAGTGAAGTGCACGACTTCACCCATCACTACTGGCAGAAACTGCTGAAATGAACTACTGAAATTCATTTTTAAATTTACCTAAATGAATCTCCTTATTTTTCATAGTCTTTTACACAAGAAAATGGACACAAAAAAACAGAACCTAAATTTGTATTTGTATATATTTCTGGAATACAGTATTTTTGTTGGAGTGAGGAAATGCGTTACATGGTGTTACAGTAAACTGTTCCGAATGGTCATGTTCATGTCTTTCAGTACATCCCAGATTATGGAATTTGATTTATTTTTGCTGAAATACTTGTGCTTAACATGTTTAAAATCACCTTGCCTTGTTAAGAAGCTGTCTTTTCACTTTGATATATCTTACCATCCTTGGATGGTAGTAAGACTACAGTTTAAAAAGATCTTTATTGACAATGTATAGTAGATTGGATATGCTAGTGATGTGATGTAAGAACTACTCAGATGTAAGCAAGCTCTGAATGTCTTTGGGACAGAAGGGGTTAAATCAGACTGCAATAATTACTATATGCATTTTTAATAATAATAATTTGACTACCGTGATTCTAACATATCCACTTATATAGTATAAATGACACACTACGAACGTCCTTATTTATGTATTTGTGCTAGGAAGACGTCAGTCTCATTGAGAATTTCTGTTACTCTGATCCGGTGCGCAATAGACCAATGACATCGCCGGAAGCTGTGCAATAGACCAATGACATCGCCGGAAGCTGTGCACACAAAGTGGTGACAGAAAAACAGCAGAAACAAACGGAGATCTAAAGACTTAAAAATGAAATTTTATATCCTTGCCACTGGCTGGGCAGCACATTGGTCTGTAGTACACAAGAGTCATCAAACAAATTTTTTTATTCACGGATAGACGAAAATGTCTGGCCATTTAGTTGAGTCCTTGAAACCTGTTCCCTTTGCTAAGTGTTAATGTAAGATAAGTTATCTTTTTTCTGACAAAGCATTAAAATGACTGGAGAAGTCGTCTGGATTATTCATATATGATTTTGCCGCTCACACTTAAATACCGCTAAAATACTTTTGATCTGTCTCATTCTGCCACCACTTAGGCTCTGCCCGCAAAACACATCATCTTTGTTTGCAAACATGAAAGTGGTCTAAAGGGGTTCTTCAGCTTGAGCTAACTAATGCAGTCATTTTTTATGTTCTCTTCAGATGCAAGAATGCTAAACAAACTATGAAGAGATCTTTGATTTCAGATAGTTTCCTTCAACATTTTCAGGCTGAGGTTGCCTCTTTAAATTATGTGAAGTGTATGGGCAGAGAGAAACAAGACCTTTGCTTGTACAAAGCTTTTTCTTTCTTTGATAATGTAGAAGTATTGTCTGTCAGAATATTACATTATGATAAATTTTTTCTTTGGATCAAAGAAATTCTTAAGAAATTCTTTGACTAAATGTGAAAAAAAAAACATTTTGTTTGCAAAATATATAGATAGGCAGCCTGAAGCCATCCAGTATCTTTCATCTCATCTTGTTCATATGTAGGAAGGAATACCTGAGAGGCCTGGATTATCTGATTTTTTTAACACTGCCACCTACTGGAATTTTGTACATTTACCCACTCCTACCTACAAAAATATATTTCCATCCATACCACATATCACTTATCCAGTACAGGGTCATGGTAAGTCTGGCACTTATCGCTTTAAGCATAGGACATCAGTTGAGGGAACATCCAGGATAGGTTGCTGGCTTCCAACAACCACTGATTCTCAAAGCTTTTGTAAGGCTTTCATTTCCACTGATCAAATGTTTAAATCTAGGCAAAAATGCCATTAGCTTGTGTTATCTGTTCATCTTCCAAATGCAAGGATTCAAGGATGAGCATGGGGTCTCTCTAAGGACGTACAAGACACAAGGTAGGGTATACGCGGTATAGGATGCCAGTCTATCACAGGGACACATGGATGCACACACTGTGGGTAATTTAGAGACTCCAGTCCAAATTAGTACATATGTTTGGACAGTCAGATTAAACTGGAGTACCTGTCGGAAACATGGGGAATACATCGCTACAAAAAAGTGCTACATTTTGTGCTATAACAAAATAAAAATTCGTAAATAGTGGTATTTTTTGTGAATTAGTGTATATATAATATGAATATAATAATAATCGTAATAATAAACAATGGTCCTCCCAAACGCCGGGCGGCAGTAGCGCGTATTAAATGTCGTGACTAGTGACGTCACAACAATGGCTGACTCTCTAACGGAGAGCTAAACAGCCAGATACATTATCTTTTAATAGCCGTGTTATTTCTCAATAGCGTCCTACACAAATCAGCACAGATGGATAAAAAGAAAAAGCAATATGACGTGACGGCTTCCTCCGTAAGTTTTATTGTATCTGTAGGTGCGTTTCGCGATGGCGTTGAGCGGGTGAGCCGGCCGGGGCCCTGTTTGTCTCTCGGCCCCTGACACTGTCCGTCTTTCTCCTCCTGCCCCTGGGTTTGACTCTGTCTCCGCTCCTTCTCGTTTCTGCCTGCGTTTATGGCGGTTTTTGTTTCTTCGTTTCTGTCTGTCAGTTTCCTTTCTAGCCCAGTTGTGACTCTCCCTGTCGGGTTTCTGTTTACTGCAGCTGGTTGATCTGAAAGCTGAGCTCTACCGGAAGCAAGAGGAGTTCAGGCATGACAAGTTGGCATCTGATTCGGCGGAGAAGAGGCCAAAATCAAAGCTCAAGGTGTGTATGAAAAGGCTTGTCAAAAAAGTGACTCTGGATGATTTTGTCATTGCTTATAATTAGGGGTCCATGCCGCGAAGCCGCTGGCTTCCTGTTATTTCCCTACTGATTATTTGAATTTATAAATTATAAGTGTTAGATTCTTATCTTAATGATCTTTGAACTTTAGTATACCTTAATTTGCTTAAATGTCCGGACCGGTGGCAAGATACTGGGTTTTTAAAAACATATAATTTTTAAAGAAGCCCACCATCTGGACCAAGCAGAATGAGGGTGTATCCATTCGTGCCCAGAAGGATGTGGAGCAGGTGACTGAAGAGGAGAACAGCCTTGAGAAGTCAAGGTCTGTGTTTGCGCATCGGATCGGTGATGGACCTTCATAGTACACATTTCTGCTACATCTGGGACCTGTTTCACAAAGTATGTTTAGCGAGAGAACTTGTCAGGATTTACGGTAGTCTGGGCTAAATGGACTTTATCTTTGTTCACTTACATTTAGTCCGGACTACCTTAAACTCGACGAGTATGGTGACGCAAACCCCTGGTGGTGGCACTCGCTGCGTCCGTGTTTTCTTGCTCTTTCTGTGTCAGTGTCGGGCCTGTGAGTAAGAAAAGTGTCGGTTTCTACAGGCTCAAGCTAGAGGAAAAGGCCCGGCTGTATGAACAGATGAGCAAAGGAGACTTCCCAGGTATTCAGCTCATAATTTCTGCTTTCCTCTACAGCAAGATGATTACAAACACACTATGCTGACGGTTTTATTATACTGTACAATACCAGTGCTGTAACTGTAGCTAAAAACTATTTTGTCATAAAACCTTAAGCACATGCTTGTAAGTACATTTTAGAAGAGTCTTGAAGTGGTGGTTTTTGCGTCTAAGCATACTGCCGTTCTGCCCATTAGATGAGGAGACGGAGAGTCAGTTCCTGGTGGACTTCACCCAAAAGATTATCGACCAGAATAAGGTCCTGCAGATGCAGCACAAGAGGACGGACGATTCTGACAGTGATGAGGGGGTGGACTGCGAGAACCTTGGCCCTGTTCCTCCAGCTAGTCACCCAGAGGAGGAATGGTAACTGCATTACAGAGTAGCATTGTCACTTTGTTTAAATACTGCCCATAATTTCAGTCTTGCGAGTACAGGTGGGACTCAGTCTTGCGAGTACAGGTGGGACTCAGTCTTG
>JAODKN010000127.1:26774870-26787112 GCA_026774425.1 Petrocephalus zakoni
TGGTATGGTAGTATGGTAGTATGGCGTGGTATGGTAGTATGGTAGTATGGCATGGTATGGTAGTATGGTAGTATGGCATGGTATGGTAGTATGGCATAGTATGGTAGTATGGTAGTATGGCGTGGTATGGTAGTATGGTAGTATGATGTCCATTATTCATACTTCTGTCGGTTGTCAAGGAGTCTGATGGCAGTGGGGAAGAAGGAGTTGTTAAGTCGGGAGGTTCTAGATTTCATACTTCTGTACCTCCATCCTGAGGGCAGAAGTGTGAACAGTCCGTGTTGGGGGTATGTGGGGTCTTGGAGGATGGGGGCAGCTCTCCTCTGGACTATGTAGTGGTAGCTGCTCTGCACTGCACAGGTCATCTGAATGTATTTGTTGATTAATAAAAAATAATGAATTGTGTTTTTTATTGGTACATTTTAATGTTTCATGGTAAGTAGAAACAAGCTGCAGTAGAACCCTCAGAAATTTTGTTATATAAACTGGCAATGGTAATATTTATCCAGAGTAGGTTCCGTCATGTCAAATATCACTCACGATGGTAGCTTGCCACTTCACATGGAAAGGTTTGGGGTTCCCCGTCTTCAGCTCAGAATCATCAGACCTCATCCCACCGCGGTGTGCTAAGGAGCAATACTGGGGATCCATCCTACATGCTGTCATCGGGCACTACATACCCTTACATACATACACAGCGCCTCCCAACATGACCACTCCCCACCCACAGCCATAACATGCCAGGAGGCATCATAACTCTGCTGTAGAAAAACTCTGGTGCTATCTGGTCTTCCTTATCAAACATACTGTATACTTTCTCTTGATTTATCTTCAGTTATATCTATTTATTTACTTAATATTCTTTTCCATGATGTTATGCTAGTTACTGTGTACCTTTTAATTTTATTTGCAGTATGTTTCCTCGTCTACACTGCCTTGTTCCTTGGTTTGCATTTTACGTACCTTGCTGCCGAGGATCAATAAAAGCTGACCTCATCTGTATTTCATGGATATTCATGGGAGACACGCTTGTCTGAAAAGTCCTTTCTGCGTGGTGTCCACGTCAGCTTGGCTACATGTCCCGTCCCATCGCTGTGCCCCTGACGCCCCCCCCCCCCACTACCTGTCTGCCAAACTGGTCCGAGTGCCTCGCCTCCCCTCATTTCACTCTGCGAGGCACCTACAGTGAAAATCACAACAGCTCCATAACTTGCTCAAGCTTATGTTTCAAATTTGCTAGGTTCTCCCACCTATCTTTTAGCTCATTCTGGCTCCTAACTCTCTGCAGGAGTCATAACCTTTGAACTTCCAGCCTGATGAAAAAATAAATAAATCAGGAGTGATTTGCCCTGGACTACGGATGTTTTGCAGGGTGAACTGTCAGAGAGGAGCAGGTGGGAGAGGACTCTGTTCCCTCCTACAGGAATTCACTGTGTCCTTGGACAGCCCCTGTTCATTGAATATACCCCGTTGTTTTTCACCATTTAGCTCCTTTGAGCTTTGATTTATCTGCAGGAGATAGTTCCTCACTGCAGCCTCGTGCTACCCTTCAGTGAATTCTCGCTGCTTGTTCAAACAGGGCTCAAATTTTTTGGTTCTGCTTTTGTTTGGAGGCCTGACAGAAATGACAAAAAATAGCCCTGTGAAATAACATCAGCGGCAATTATGGGATGCAGCAGCATAGTCTCCAACCTGAGCAAACCTGATGGGCTGTTCTCCTGATGATATCACGTTTACATGTTTTAGTTTGGGTTTCTGCAGTGTTCTGGGCTTCATAGATACCCAGCTCCTTTCATTGCTCAACACACAGAGTCACTGGGCTTACTTTTCGGGGACGTCATTGTCCCATGGATCAAATTAGTTAGATGGTTTCGTATTTTTAGGTAGGACTATCTTATTTGTGTATGTTTCGACACCCTAAGGGGTTAACTGCCGCAGCTCTGTCCACCTGTTGCCAAGGAAGCACTGGGTGTTTTGGAGGAAATAGGGGGAATGGTTTCCTGTTATGCATAGTGCTTTAAAAGGGGGTTCTTTCCTCCAATCTGGCCACAAATGCCTCACCAGGAAGCCTAGCAGTGGCAAAGGCCATTGGTATCTTAGGGAAACTTTTTAGAAATGTTTTTTTGCTGCATCTGTTCAGTGCCTAGTGCACTGTGAAGGACTGAGGAGAGGGAAAATGAATTAGCATCTTCTCACAACTCAAATAATCAAATAATAATTGGCCAGAGGGTTATTTTGACCTCTTAGGACATCTATTCACCGCTCACCTCTGACCTTACCACTATAGGTCCAGAAATCTCTATTGCAAAGGTCAATCCAGGTCCATCCTCATTACACAGTTAATACTCTCTACATAGTAGCATGCAATATTATTTGGAAATCATTGATTATTATTTGGGAATCACGGAAATCACTGATTGGTGATAAGTAATTTTAACTTCTTTACAACTACCGCTTCAGCAAAAGTGCCGGTGGTCCGAGAAATAAATCGCTTCCACGCTAATAATGCAAGAGATATTGCGTGTTTGCCACTGTTTTTTATTACCAGGAATGTATAATTAACAAATTACGATGAAGCACCATTAACAGAATGAAACTCACGTAACATTTTTTATAAAACAGATGCGTCTATTGATGTGAAATATTAAAGGTATCTGTATGAAGATTAATGCAAAATTAACAAAGATTTCTTATTAGATGGATACAACTAGTTATTATACCTCTGTATAATAAGTCTATTAACATCCTGCCCTAATCAATCGATAATTCCAATCCAAGCATGTGCGATCGATTGAGCCCGTCAGCGTCCCGCGGTTACGGTGGACGGGGCTGCCGGCCGTGGAGGGGACATGAGCGTTTTCTTCACAGTTCCTGCCTTAACAGCGGAGCTTCCCAGCCGGAGGGGAGGAAACACCTCGCACCCCCAATGCGCGCGGCACCACCGCACTCCGCCAGACTGGGCGCGTCGCCGCCGAAAGCAGGAGCGCAGCTGGAGCGCAGCTGGAGCGATGTGACACGCTCAGGAGCATCACCCGTCCGCCCACGCCGTTTTAGAACTGGCTGGTGGACATATCTGGAAGTAAGTCAGTCATTCAGCCCGCCTTCGGATGCGCCGCACGCTTTCTTGTGTAGTGCTGAGAAGAGGTTCGGGGTGCTTTTGCGGATGATGTCTCAAAATGAACACAGGTAAGGTCCGTATACAGCTCGGCAAAACGAGGAGACTAAAATACTAGCGACTTTTTTTAATCAATTGACTCTCTTGTGGAAAACGAACGAGCTTATCAATGTTTTTTAAAACAAGATTTTTCCGCTGTGTCACTCTAACAGTGAATATACCGAATGAAGAGTTTCTTTGGAGTACATTTTATCGTCTCTAGAAGTTCCGTGCAAACTAAAAAATAAATATTTTATAGAATTTATCATTGTTTTGTTTTCATATGCGTGTCTGTAGTATCGCTTTGCGTTATTTCTGACCTGAGGATGACCGACTTGTTATGGAGATTCGTACCCTGGACTATATAACTGCTATATAACTATATACCTTAAGATATATTAATGTTTTAAAGTAAAATTTAATTGAATTAAAGATATAGACTAATATTATCCGGTGAATTGACAAGCATGACCTGTTGTAGTATTTCAACAGAGTAAAACAATATAACTCGTAATAAAATATTAAGCAAAAATTATACTGATGTTTACCTGAACAACCACAATGTTTTTCATATTTCTACAGCTATAATAATAATAATAATAATAATAATAATATAACGGTAATTGACTAATTATTATTTCATTCTTTTCGCTTTTTAACTTTTTGAGGGTAATTTCCACCCTGTGTGTGCTTCATGATGTGACCTGTACAACTGTTGTCTACAAAACTGTGCAAGACTGCATAGTGATTGGGAATGATGATATCCCATGGACAGCACGCTTCTGGTCATTTTGTCATTCTCAAGGATTTTATTATTTTCAAAGAGCTTGTGTATATGCAGATTTTGTGCAATAAAAGGCCATTAGATGGCGAAGAGTTGGCAAAAAAACACAAAAAAAACACTGTTCCACAACTAAGTTTAATGGTTTGTTGTTCATTTAAGAGTCTAAACAGTGTGCCTGCATCAAGGGCATAGATTTGGGTATGGGTAGGGACGTTTCCGGGGGTGAAGGATTCGGAGCTGATTCAGTCTCTATCAAACCTATGCCCTTAGTTAATATGGTGATTTTTCTGCAGCCAAATTTATGTTCTGCGTTGTGTAGCGGTGAGGCTCTTTTTTGGTGAATGTGCATATCCTGCTGCTGGAAAGGGCTTTGTGAGATGCCGGTTGTTGTCTCTGCTTTTTATTGTTCTGTGATAATCTGAAGAAAACAAAGCAGTGGCTCTGATGGTGTCACAGACCAGCAGAGAGAGAGGCTCTTGCGGGGTCCCTCGCCTGAGAATCACAGGAAGGAAGATAAGGAGGAAGCCTAGTGGTGTCACAAATGCTGCACTCCAATTGGACGCCCAACCAGCCCATGCACAGCTGGCTGTCTGTCCCCTGGGCGCTTCCTGAGAGTGTCATGCAGAGTCTGCTGAAATAGTTAATTAGTGGTGTGGAAAACAACATCTTGGCTGAAAGAGGAGAAAGTGCGCTGAGTTCAGTGGGACATCTGCTATTGTAGGTGCAGAATTATGGGAAGATTCTATGGGTGTATGACGTATTTTGATTAAGGGAGGGACTCTTTAAGAAACCTTAACGACAAATCTTTGTTAGGGAAATTGTGCATAATGCTATAACATATTCCTGAATTCTGCTTTGAGTTATTATTAACCATCAAATATGTGTATGAAAATAACCCTTCCGATCATATATCATTCAGCATGGCTATAACCTGTAGGAGCAAGACCTTCTTCATGTTTTAATGAAGCTACTGTAGCAACTAATCATGAGGTTCATGATTCCAGACAAGTGTTAAATGCCTGACGGAAAGAGAGTCATGGTGTAAAGTTTGCAGTACCACTGAACCAAGGAAGTGCAATTCAATTATATGCGGCTGGTGCAGGTACATTTTTAGTTTTTGTTGACTCATACTACATGGGTGTTAATACCACAGGTGAGGACACAGAAGAAAGGGACTTGCTTGTTTCTATTTTTATGCACACATTACATAATTGTATTTTTATTTGTTTTGTTTTTTTTCAGAGTATCTGAAGTCACCGCAGTCTTCAAAGCCAAGGATTTTAAGTCGCCTGACTATTAGACTGCCTTCTACCCTGATGTCCAGACCTTGTGTTGTCTCTCGGGGTGCCAGACCTCATATCGCACCCAAGCCTTCCCTGCGGTCCGGTTCAGAGCAGCCAGGGGAGGTGGTCTGCCCGCATGCTAATGGACACCTGGATTCAGAGAAGGATCTTGAGCTGGAGGCCTTCCAGGAAGCAAGGGCGCAACTCGGGAGTCATGTCGTGGAGTCCGGTGTTGAAGAGGAGCAGTTGACAGAGACTCTCTGTGGGAATGAGGTCAAAGAAGGGAAGGTAAAGGAGGAGAGCGAGTTGAGGGAGCAGGATCTGAATTCGATAAACCTTCTAGAAATGGAGGGCAGTGATCTCGCTGACACGGTTGAGGTTAGTGATGTGGAGTCCACGCCCGAGTCACTGGACAGTGCTGAAATCAGTGAACTGGAAGATACGGGAAGCATGGAACCTTGGAGCAACAATGGTGAAGAAGCACTGCTCCAGCCTGATGAACTCCCAAACCATAGAATGGTATCTGATGAACATGAATCGGCCAGTGAATCTTCTCATGAGCATGAAGTAGGACACTCGCAAGAAGACGAGAGCCCATTTGGGGATGGTGACGAGATCCAGAATGATCCAGAGGAGACAACAGATGGACTGTGCAGTGAGAGTGAGTCAGACCTTGAAAGTGTGGTTTCTCAAGAGGACTGCAGTGAAGGATGTCTACCTCGTCACAGTTATACTGTAGCTGGGGAACTCTCACTGGTGTTAGATGTCTGCAAACCTCCTTTATTATTGGATGAGTGTCCTTATGATGTGATTGGTCCCCCATGTGACACAGACTCACCTCAACCAGGGACCCTTACAGATATCTCTGATAATTCCCAAGTGTTTCAGGATACTTGGGAGGGCTTTCAGCCTTACTCAGTCATTGAGTCAGTCCCTGCAGAAGATACACTTAATATTACAGACACTAACAGGAATGCCAGCACCTCATCAGAAGATCAGGAACCAGCTGGCAACAATAACCTGGAGCCTTACTATGTTTCAGCAAATGAAGTGAATGACATGGATGATAGTCAAGCTCAATCCAACCAGTGTGTCAGTTCTGAATCAGAACACCAAGGTATTGCAAATTTAAATTCTAGTGATGAATCAGGTCAGGCAAAGGAAGATGACTATGCAGATATTGATGAAGCTGGGAGTTTAGATCAGCTTGAATGCCCATCCTCGGAAGACTATGTTGAAATTGGCGATGATGATGAAAGAGTCGAATCAGAGCAAAATAAAACAGCAAAGGAATCCAAACAGACAGGGAGACCTTGTATTCCAGTTCTGAATCCAAGGAACTGCCAGCCACGATTCAGACTGTGTGCTATCACTGTGCCAGCAGATATGGACCTAAGAGGAACGGAGCACACTAATCGACTGGTGCTCGCCGATACCTCAGACGCCCTTGAGGATGACACTGATGAAGAAGGCCACATTGTACCTTACTTTGAAGATTTGGATACACAGAGGGACAACATCAGTGATGAACATGTCTATGAGGAAGCCGGGCTGGACTCGGAGGGGGAAAACTTCCTGTCCCTGGAAAGAAAAACCATTGTAACACGATCCCGCTCCCTTTCTGGAAGAGTGCCTGGCTACGTGCCTGAGACTGTTCCCGAGGAGCCCGGGACTGAGTATCAGACCCATGACTACTACACAGTGTCAGAAGAGAACCATGGTATTCTGAGAGTTAGTGAGGAGGTGGACTTCAACCATGTTGTTCCGTCCTCCAAACCTAGGGGCTTTAATATCTACCCCAGGTCATTTTCTATGGAGGGACGGGATATGCCTATGAATGTCTACAGAGAAAATGAGTGTTCTCCAGGGGAAGAAGGAAGGATTAAGAGAATAGATGACAACCTCTCTCTGCCCTGTGTCATCACTTCATCTGGTAGCTTTTCCCAGAAGAGTCACCAGGCCTCCAGCGGGATGTCCACACCGACTTCCGTAGTTGACATCCCACCTCCTTTTGAGTTAGCGTACATCACCAAGAAGCCCATCACCAAAAGTTCCCCATCTCTATTGATTGAGAATGACTTGCCAGAGAAACAAAAAAAGAAGAAGACCTCCTTTAAGCGCTTTCTAGCTCTCAAGTTTAAAAGAAAGACAGAGAGTAAAGACACAAATTTCCCTTCCTCTCGATCGTCGTCAGAGTCCAGCCATCATGGGCCATTTCGGTTCCGGGCCATGGAGAGGAAGAGTACAGGCAGCTCCCCACAGCTTCTTTGCAAGTCCGGGAAACTTCAGAGCTCCACAGACTCCCTGACCACCTTCCTATTTTACAACGATGGGCCATGCAGGAAAAGCACAAACAAAACCAACAACAGCCGTGGTGTGTCTCGTGTGGAGTCATTCGAGGATCGCTCTGGGCCACCATTCATGCCTCTTCCTTTGACTAAGTTAAGGTCAATCTCCTTCCCTAGTGCTGATACTTCTGACTATGAGAACATACCTGCCATGAGTTCAGACTATGAGAACGTCCCAGTCCCACCCAGGAGACCTGTCCGTGTGGGGACCTTCACAGAGTTCTTTGATAACCCCAATCGGGGACTCTCCACATCCAATGAGAATGATGGATATGTTGACATGAGCAGTTTCGCCGGATTTGACAGCAAATCTCAAACACCAGAACAAGAATCTGAAAGGTAATGTAAAAGGTGTTTCCGAACATGTTAGCCCTGTAAGGTCCTTTAGAGCAATGTTTCCCAAACCAGTCCTCGGGGCCGTCCAGTGTGCCCACACTGCTTTAGAGGTTCCAATCCTTGTACATTTAGTGATATGTGACATATCTATGTCAGAGTGGCACATGGATCTTCAAAATGCTTTTAAATTTTCTTTCAACAGAATGCAAGATAACTGTTTTTGGATAATTAATTACTCTATTTTGCAATAAGTCAAATACGTAAAATGTCAAGCGATAGCTTAAGGCCACCCAGTAGAGAATGGCATAATGGCTCTGTTGATATTCTCATTGTATTACAAAGGAATCTTCTGGCTATACTGGTTTCCTCCCATGGTCCAAAAAGGTGCTTCTAGGCAATTTGGCAATTTTCCATAGTGAGTGTATCCCATGTGATGCACTGGAATCTTGTTCTGAGTTATTCTTCATTTGGAATTGGCCACAGGCCCATTGTGACACTTTATTGATAAATTCTCTTAGGATCTGGTTGTATGAAGTGTGTCTGTTTGTCACATAAAACATTACTTGAAAAATGTCTTCATCCAATAATAAAGGAGGATTGCAGCTTATTTAGTTTGGTATAAGGATTAACTACATAGCCTATTAGTTTTTGGGTATGTGATACAGATGTCATTTTGTGGTATTTTTGGAATTGTAATTTGTGGGTTTATTGTGCATTTTTACAAGGTTTGCTGCATGTTTATGATATGTAACAGTTTGGGATTCAGCATCTAACTGAAGTCTGAATTACTTCTTTGCCAGTGGCAAAGGGTTAGGGCTTTCTACTTGTGTGAGATTAGGGCTAGGGTTCTATTCATGGTGGCCTTTGTGAGATTAGGGTTATGGTTCCATTCAAAATGATTTATGTGCAATTAGGGATAGGGTTCCTTTCATAGTGACCTATAATTTATAGAGAATGATGTTGAAGATATTACCTTGAAACACAAGCTATCAAGAGCATGAGTATGAAAGTACTTCCACTGAGTTCTTCCAGGCTGATGCTTGACCAAAGCAGTCAGATGACATGGTAATCACCAAGCACTTATAAGTGGTGTTGGGCTACTTCCCCACACCAAAGGCTGCTCATTACACACCACAGAGTCAGTGTCGCAGCTGGTTGGCTAGCAGACCAGAAGCACCTACACTGAGAAATGCAGGTGCTCAGAAAGGTACCTTTTCTGCTATTCTATCAGCACAATCCCCCAAACTTACTGTACCAAGTATTCTCCTTTGCCACGTGGTGCCAGTTGTAGTGGCACCAAGGAGGTTCCTTTTCACGAAAAGCACTTTTGCCAAACGCAAAACAAAACTAACACTTAGCAGTCCTTTGTTATCACTTGCTGAAAAATAAGTGTCAAATGCTAATTTCATAGTGAACTGATGTTGAAAAAGCTTTTTAGAATGTGCCACGGTACACCCGGAATGTACTCTGACCCCACGCTCTCTAAATGTGAGACAGTAACACAGTGGCCAGCTAACAGTGCAGTAATATACATAAAGCACTTTAAGCATGAACCTGTGCCACTGAATCCAGTGAATCTCCTGGGGTGCTGATTTGGTCTCCACAGTATATTAGCTTTATTTTTAAGTAGACCTGTGCATGATTGTTTTTCAAATCATGGTGGTAATTTTAATTGATTCACTGTTATTTATTTCATTAATATTAATTATTGAAGAGTATTTATTGTGTTTCGTGTCGGTCTGTAAAGTACTTTGGACACCTTTTGTTGATTTAAATGTGCTTTATAAATTAACTGACTTGACTCGACTAGAAAATTCCAAAACCACCCTAATATTCTTATTGTTCCCAGTATCTAAACTACTACTATACGAATCCATTCTGTCCTTCCCCAAACACTCCATTGCTGTACTCCTTTTGTCCTACCTGAAGTAATCTCCTTATAAATGAAGTATATGTACCTTCCTATATACCTTCCTATATACCTTCCTATATACCTTCCTATATACCCACCTGCCATTCTACTGTTCAGAGGATCCCTCTGCGAGCTACGTTTCCTCCCTATCATCCCTGCTCCATAACCCTCAGTAGTCTGTGCCCCCCCCCCCACTCACCGTCGTTACGTAACCCCGCCCTTTGATCTCATCCTGACTGCTCTTGCCCCGCCCTCGAGTCCGGTCCTTCCCCTGTCCTGTACACGCCTTGGCGGGCGTGTCTCCGCGTGATGTCCTCGCAGGTCTGCATACCGCGCTTTTGCACCTCAGAGTGGTGCTGAAGTAATAACAGCAGATTGAATGCGCCTCCGAGTGTCTGAGCAGTCAGAGTCCTGGGTGCGTCCCGTGGGTAATAACAGTCAAAGCAGAAATACATACGATGCAGCCCAGTGGGTGACAAAACCAATGTGCCACTTCATATTCTCCAGAACTGCCGGAAGGTCTGACAGCATCATCTGGACCTTTCTTGCGTGGCTCATTACTGAAAGGAGTTTTGTTGGCTGGAATTTGTCTTTGAGGTGTTTATTTTGTAATGTAGCTGTTTTGTAATACAATAAACACCACCTGCAATTTCATGCATTTTAAACTCTGTTGAGGGGATGGGAAAATGTGCGCTAAATATGTACAACTTGGCAAGTACAAATTCAGATGTACAAATTCAGTGCAAAGTCAGCACCCAGGGAGCACTACCTCATTCAGAGTAGCTCAGTGGTTCTTGCAGGTTAGGGACTTGAACCAGCACCCTTTCGGTTGCTTCCCTGATCATTACACCACCACTGGCCCCAAGTTGTACATATTTAGCGCACATTTTCCCATCCCCTCAACAGAGTTTAAAATGCCAAGGACACATTTTGTTGTTGCCCTGCGGTGTGTTGACAGTTAATCACCTTTCACTTCATGTGTTTTTAAAAATGTATTTGGCGGCCTTTGAATGATTATGTGCCATGATCTTGTTCAAGAAGGCTGAGACCATATCCTGTTTTGGGGGGACACCATCTGTGGTTGCTTTGTGAGGAGATGGTTTGATGGGCCATGGTCTCTGGGTTTAAGAAGCTGGACCCCCATTTGAGATGGGTCATTCCCATTGTGGTTTTGGTCTTAGTGAGGAGCATTGCAGCTACTATCTGTTTGTATTTATCTTTTATTTACTAGCCAATAGAATTCAGGATTATGTCTCATGATCCATGCTAGGTTGTTGTACTACTCCTGGTTTGCTAAATGTAAATGTACGACATGATTATTTTATTTCTGGGGTCATTTTGATCACTGGGCTAAGCGCTGTGACCTAGAGGGCTGTGGGTTTGATTCCTATTAGCTCTGTGCACGTATATTCCACCTGCTCCTCGGGATATTTCAGTTTTCCTTCCAAAATCAAAGGCAGACATTTTAGATGAATTGGTGTCCCAAAGAAAGATAGAAATGTAAAATTCCATAAAGGAATGTAAAATTGATCTGTTGATTTTGATAATTGCAATAGTTGTAATTATTGTGGTGATTTTATGCATTGAGCAATTTAAGTGTTAACTGCATTAGATTAAAGGCTAGAGATCCAACTAGGGAAACACACATACCAGGTAAAAATCAGCCTGACACGAGTTTATTCGTTTAGATGTTATCCTGGACTGTTATTCATAATTACGGTTCTTAGTCTTCCCCTAGGGGGCAGTAGGAGGTGAGGTTCCCCAGGCTCCTCCTGGGCGTAGGCCATCAGCTGCACTGAGGTCATTTCCAGGTCACCTCCTGGGAGGAAGTGTCCTGCCTTGCAGCTTCCGCTTCACTGTTTACAGGAAATGCTGGACAAGGGGCCCATAGCCACTGGGGCAGGGGGTGGAGTACCAAGTTCCCAGACTCCCCTGCGCTTAGAAAAACAAGCCGCGGCGCGCCACACCCTGTCCCACACATATACACACTCAGAAGCCCTGCCTGCCATGAGAAGTCATCTCAAGAACAAAAGGAGCTGTTTTTATCTTGACTCAGGGTCCATGTTGTTGTCATTACAAAAGAGACATTATCTGGAACAGACTCTCTCCAGGACTTCATAATGAAATCACTGGATCCAGGGTTAGGCTTCAGGGGCAGTGTAGCTCATGCTATTGGCACCACTGGCACCTGTGAGGTCAGAGCAAACATGCAGGTTAGACACACATGGACACACGTTCCCCATGTAAAGGGGGTGAGCAGATGCAAGTTGGGGCACCCTGTTGTAGCATAGCCCTGGAAGAGCCGCAGTGTCCCTGACCTACAGGTGTTGGAGACTCACGACTAGAGACCACCTGCTGGTTCACGGTCTCCGGAAAAACGACCCGCAGGTGCCACCCCAGTGGTCTGAGCAGTGCTTAACAGAGT
>JAODKN010000127.1:26798640-26810347 GCA_026774425.1 Petrocephalus zakoni
TTCGGCGGTGCAGTGATAGCTACAGCTGTGCACCCTAAGCGTGCGATTCGGCGGTGCGGTGATAGCTACAGCTGTGCGCCCTAAGCGTGCGTTTCGGCGGTGCGGTGATAGCTACAGCTGTGCGCCCTAAAAGTCCGATTTGGTGGTGCAGTGATAGCTACGTACAGCTGTGCACCCTAAGCGTGCGTTTTGGTTATGCAGTGATAGCTACAGCTGTGCGCCCTAAGCGTGCGTTTCGGCGTTGCAGCAGTGAAAATCGTTCGATGTCAAACCGTGTTCTGCTGCGCTACGTTCCAAACATTGTTTAAGCTATTCACCTGTTTTCCGGTATTAGAAAAATTCATATCATAACAAAAATAAACAACAGTTTTCAGTATGAACCGGTATACCGCCCACCACTAATGCAAACCAATGTGCTCAAAACAGGAGACAAAACTTTTATTGAACAAGCCAGTGGAAAACATCAGTAAACATTACTTTATTATAATTTAATTAAGAGCATTTCTGTAATAACATAAAAAACATGCATTGTTAAAGCTAATGCTTTAGGTAAAATAAAGAGAATGTTGTCTTCTGACACAAAGTCATACACAAAAAGAAATTATTTTATGCAAATAAATCCAATGAGCTCTTTGAGAAGTGGAACAGCTGTGCAATGACACAATTCAGTCGGAAAACCTCTGGTCCTTGGGCTTTACTGCAAGAGGTTCTCATCAGCACCACATCACAGTTCTTCGTCTCCAAAGCAATCATATTGTCTTATTATGTCCACGTGGTATTGCTTGGCTGGGTATCCATGTTTTGGACGAGAGCACTTCCTAAGTCCAGTGACTATAGATTCTCATCCTCTAGGAAAATAATTTTGTTAATTAAATCAGTAAAGAACAACAAGACAAAAGCAATAAAACTCTGCTCATAATGGTTTGTGTGGTTCCAGATCACACCATCCATGGTGCATTGTGTTTGGATGTGCAAGCTGAATCTGGAGCGGGCCACTGAGGTTTAACAGCAAACAGTCCAAACCATAAAACCAAAATACAATAGCTGAGCCACTGCAATGAGCTTCATCCTATTATTAGTATAATGAATCAGCCCAAAGGTCTAAATGCACAGCAAATCCTTTACTCGAACAGCAAAATAACAAATGTTACTCCAACAGGCAGGTTAGGGCCAAGAAACAGATCAAATACACAAGATTGGCATGTTATTAATATTTTAATTGTGAAGGGTATCTCTTTATTCCTTTGCATGTTTAATTATACACGCAAATCACCCATATTGTGCGATATTTAAATGCAGTGAAAGTCAACTGTACTCCTGGCTTGTTTTTGACCATTTTGACAGCAACTTGACAGCAGCTTTCTCCTTTCTGCAGACATGTAAAGGGACTCAGATTGCTACATGAGGTAAGATTCTTGTTTTTTTTACCATTTCTGTGTATTGAAAGATATCAAGATATGAATTACATGCACTGCTTTTGACTGGAGAAGATACAGAGGGGCTGTTGTAGGACTCACTCCATCCCTGTTGGGTCAGACTCTAAGAGCTCTGTGTGGATAATGTCTCTGAATGTCTTATTGTGACAGGGGTCACGGAAATGTTGGGGGAAGTAGAATGGTACAGCTGCCTCAGGGGAGTTGTTGAGCTTTAGTTACATTCATCTTATCATCGGTTCAGCAGAGTCTTGGTCTTCCGGCAGATGGTGGTGACCTAAACTTTTGGGAAGCTTTGGGGGTTCCTGTTTTAAACTCAGGTGGTGTGTGTCAAGGCAGATGTGGGACAGTATCTGGAGGGGTTGGGCTGACAGATTTGAGACTTAGCGAGTGGGGGATGATGCCTGGAACTTGACTACATTGGGTAGTTGCTGGTTTGAGTTGCCGCAGAGATCACCATATTATGAGACACAGACTTCTCCCATACGCCAGTCGGTTGTGTCTACAGTGAACGTGTGTCAGAGGGGCACAGCAGGAGAGAAAGAGTTTGTCATCCTGCGCATTTTTTATCTCTTGCATTCGATTCCTTCCTCCGTCAACACTCACATTATAAAAAAAAATCAGCTCTCCTAGATCTCAGCTTCCTCGTTGCCCCGTCGGGATGTCTTCTCTAGCTGCATGGACGTCAGATTCCGTGACATTTCAGCATTTTCTGCAAGATTTCTACCGTTACGCTTACATTGTATGTTGTATGTACCGTTACGCTTACATTGTATCTCTTGAGTTGTTTGGCAGTATATTCATGTCTTGGAAATTCAGAATATGTAATATACTTAATATGGTACTTCATGCAGTCTGCTATATTTAATCTCAGCATATAGGGATTTTGTACTTAATAAACAGAGACTTCCCTGTGTAGAAAACATTCTTTCATTTGCCATGTATATTAATTAAGTTTAATTGCCATAAGCGGCATTATTACTGAGAAGGTAATTACTGCCTTGTCCCTTTGGTTTTGCTCTGTGGGCTCTTGTTAGGCCTCTTGGTCCTTGAATTAACTCATTTTATATTAGCAAGTCTGCTGTCCCCAGCACTAGCTGAGATTGCTTTCAAATTAACTTCTCAACTTCTGCTCCGCGATGTTTGTTGTTGAGTGCACTTGAACTTTCCAATTTCGGAAATCGTATTAGAACAGTTCTGTTCCCTGTTCTGTCTCATATCTACCTGATCCTGAGTTAACTGATGATCATCTACTATGAGGTACTGTAGCATTCACAAATCCTCTACGAGTTTCGGGCTCCCGTGTCATTTGATTCGAGGGGACTGGAAGGACGGGTCACATGATCACCGTGCCACTGTAGTTACAGTAGATGGACATTTTGGGAGTCACCAGCACTAGCGTGAAGGTGCAGGGTTATCGTGAATGACGTCATTTCCTCTGATCCCGCTGTATCGCTTGTTCTCCCAGCCTAGGAGTCGCTGAGGATTATCAGTGTTGATCCAGCAAAGTCGACTTCCTCCCTGAAAACAAGGCCTGTGCAAAGAGCGCCATCCCAAGCTGACGTGAAGCGCATATAAAAAGAGTTTGTTTAGCTAACCTTTAGCTCTGCTGGGCCTTAGTAGTGCCATAAGTTGTGTCAAAGTAATACCCACATCCAGAGTGCCTAGAGGCACAGGAATAGGGTCAGATAAAGGTCCTGTGGTGCAATCTCCCACGGTATCATTGTTAGCTTTAAAAAGACTCTAGAAACCACTGATCTCTGACATTAAGATCACTTTAACCCAGCGGTGGGCAGTCTTATGCAGAAAGGGCCTTTGTGTATGTGGGTTGTTGCTGCAACTCCTAATTAGCGGTCTGATTGTCCTCACACCTGGGTTTGAACCGCTCACCTAAAGGTTATCCCAAAAACCTACATACACACAGGCTCTGGATAAGACTGCCCACCCGTCTTAACTGTTGATCTGTGATATTAGAATTTCTTCCTGACCACGGACCTTTGATATTACAAGATCACCCTCACTACCTATCTCTGATATTAAAGGGTTACCCTTAAAACTGATCTCATTAGATCCTCCTCTCTACTGATCTCCGATACTAGTTAGGCACATTCCACTTGATGAGAAACGTATGTTCTTCGGACTGTATTAAGGCAGATTTCCTTCAGAGAGCTTTCTTTGGCTCTTTATTGGGATTTAACAGGCTGTAGTTAAAGGGGGAGGCATTTGGAAAGGAAGGCTCATTATTCTCTATTACTGCAGGCAATTCCCAGTGAAGTTAGAAGAATGGGGTAGAAACGTAAATATCACGCAGTAAGGAACATTAGAGCAGCGCTTCTCATTACACATGGCGGTTTCGATCGCAAGGGGCAAAACCAAGTGAAGACAAACCATTTGCTGTACGTGAGAGAGGAAAGCAGCGAGTCCCCTGTCTGTCGTTCTTCTGCGGGATCTCTAGTATCAATACTTGTACATGTGCCCCGGTGGAATTGTTCCTTTTATGAATAGTGCATGAAGAGTCATTCCTGAGTTACAGTGAAGTATCCACACAAAGCAGAACCAGACAGTGCTGACCTAAAAGACTGGGCTAATCCTGCCATAAAGGCCTCTAAACACTCATCTATCAGGGGTTAGTGATCTGACAGGACAAAGTCACGGTGCTCAGAAATACATACATCTGTGTGAAGCTGTAGTGTTTATTTAGCACTAAATTACTGTCCCAGTCTGTTCTGAAGGCTTCTGGGTATTGTTAATACTGCTTGATCCACCACACACTGTATCACAGTGGTAGGCGCCACCACTTTTAATGCTAAGATAGTCACAGTCCAATGAAACGTGCACCTGTCCACTTTTTGAGAAATGTGACATTTTACTGAATAAACCCATTTATAGAATACGCACATTCTTCTTTGTCTAGTGATAGCGTTTGTCATCTAATTGACCAACGAACAGATGTTTTATGAAGTCATCTATTTAACTAGCATTTATCCTTGTACTAGTTGACATTTGTATTCATGATGGTCATGTAGTGGATTACTTAATATCGCTAATTTTTAACTACTTAATGTTGAACATCAGATAGGTAACTAACTAACATTATTGTTATTTACGAATATAAAGCAAGATCAATTTGTATACTTGACACTGACACATTTGCCTCACTGACAAAAATCCAGTTACGTCCTTTTTTCAATATTAAATCATTCATTTGCAGCTGTGTAAACAGATGTTTCTATTGGTGGTGCTAAAGGAGTTTCATTACATTAGTTTAAGTTTATCTTATAAAGCAGTTTGTTCATGGTCCTGATACAGTATAGTGGATCTTTGGATGTGTGTTTTTCATTGAATGGCGATGATATTCTGATAGCCCATCTGTCAGTTACATACAGTGCTAGGGGCCTGATAGGCCACTATACTGTATCACAGCAAACTGGTGACATTGTTCCAGCGTTAGTCACTGTTCCTCCTTGCGAGGTGGGCCTGAGCACAGATTCCAAGCCAAACACACCCTCATGAGCGCATCTGAGAGATCACTGGTAGCGCGGCTCACAGCCGAAACACCGTGCCTATTGTTCCATTGTTTAATGTGGAGCGAGAAAAGGCAGGATCTCCGAACGGCATCCCCAGCAGGAGGGCGAGAACTCAAATGGGGTCTTTCCCAAAGTCTATTGGGGCACCAAGTTGCAAAGCCACCAGCACCCACAGACTGGTGAGTGAACCTTCGCAAAGAGATGGGGTCAAAGACCTTCTCATCATAAAGGGATCGCTGAGGAGTAAGAACTCAGGCCCACAGTCACGCTGCTAACCCTCTCCATCAGAACACCTCAGAGACTAGCTATGAAAACAAAGAGCTGTTTGATATGCACCTTTCTGCAGAAATGAGGGTGAGAATAATATCTGCAAACTGGTTTTTCAGTGATAAATTGCAATTCTGACTCAATCTGAGTGTGAGAAGAACTTAAGGTGCTGAGCCAGGCTATCAGAGATTACAGTTCATGATGCATTACTTTGAGCAGTTTGTATCTGAACGTGCTGTATCTTAGATCGATCCAGTTTTGAAGGCTTTCACTGAAGAAACATTAATATTATTCATCTGAGCTGCGATGCAAGCCACCTGTCAACATGTGTTTCGTATTTGATGGTTAATTTTCTCATAAGGGCAGTGACATTGAGAGCTTTCCCAAGGTTTTATATAGAGTTTGAACCCAACGTAAGCTTGATGTTTGGGTCACAGTTGACCCCACAATCTCAAACACGGTTGTTACCCCATTTTGACGGTGTGGCTCCTTCAGATGTTATACCGTGAGTGGTCTAAGAAGCCTGAGCCCTCCTTCCCACCTTCCCCCAGGATTTCAGGGCAGCAGTAGGGGGCGCAGCAAGAGAGGACGGGGAGCCAGTCCTGGAAAGGGAGAGGCTGACAGAGATCCTGTACCTGCTGCCAGAGGCGTACCAGTTACACTGCCATCTGCTGGATGAGCTGGAGCACCGCATGTTACATTGGTGAGCTTGAACACAATCATTCAGAGGCCCGAGACACCGGATGTGTGTTTCCACAGACAATAAAGCAATTAATAATGCTGACGCTCAAACCTCCATACCCACAAACACAAGCACACGCATTCATATACACATAGAAACGTATACAATTAAACACATACAGCCGTACAGACCAGCAATGGAGTAACTAGAAATTTTGCCCCCCCGTGAAAAAATTTCACCATTCATCAGATGATCACAGAGTCTCCCCACCCTCAGACGCTGAAGCTGGTCAGTGATGCTCGTCTATGAGGTTTCCTAGTCCTGCCTGTCATTCCCCAGGGAGGACAGCCCCAGGATGGCCGACGTCTTCCTCATGTGCCGGCCGCAATTCTCCGTCTTCACGCCCTACGTGGCACAGTATGACCGCAACATGGCCTTGCTGGACGATAGCCGCCATAGGTCACCTGCCTTCTCCTCCATCGCCCGTCAGTTTGAGGTATACCTCGCTGCTACCATTTTTCACTGAAATATTAAATATCAGCATTTTCATTTCTGATATAGATCAGTGCCGGATAAACTCGGAAAGATCGATTGGCTCATGGAAGCTAATTTTCAGTTCCCCTGCTTATTTCTTGGAGCGTGTTATTCCGGGTACCACCGAGCGGAAAGGCAGTTTGGCGTGACTGGCTCAGCTGTGCCGCAGCTGGCAGACCGGTGCTGATCCCGATAACGTCCGGCCTGCGGGTTTGGCTCCAGCCCCGTGAAGGAAGCAGTTTGTAGGGGTCAGCGTCATTCGCTGCTGACGAGGCCGGAACAAGTGGCACCGCGGGACTGATAACAAACATCTGCCATTTCAGGCATCATAAAAGCCCCAGAGATCCCTATCGCCACAAAGAGCATGGCCGTGGTGCATTGTGGGTACTGCGCGATGGGCGCCGTGATGCTCGGTGAGCTGCAGTGGAGCTCGGCTCTGAAAGGTCGGATCCCGCGCAGGCGGGCGTGGAAATGAAAAGCCAGGGAAAGTCCGGAGTACAATGAGCCACTCCCAGAGGAGTCTGGCCTACAGCTGAAGACAGAAATAAAGAGAACAATTATGGGACGGCCCTGCCTCCTCCCAGGTTCTAAGAGTGCGTCGCACCCAGTGTCCCGGCCCTAAGGCCGAATTGTCTCTCGGTCCTCTGTCTTCACTACTCTTGATGTCTGTATTACGTGTTCGCTTCTGCTTTTTACATCTTCATAGGCTCAGCTTAATGGGCTTTAACGCAGCTTCATGCTCAGAGACGCCACTCCTGAGCCACCTGTCCAAATATCTCTCTAAAAACTAGCATTTTTTGGTCCAAACATCACAGACCAAGGGTCACCATTGAAGCAGAGCTCTGTCACGCATCTCCTGGCTCAGAGAAAAAGAAAGCCAAGCGGCTGTTGACGGAAAACTCCGGGTGTCCTAGTTGTGCCAGGAGGTTATCAGTTGCCCATCCTAGTTCTGCTGAGATCTAGGGGACCTCAGACATGTACGAGGTCACCGGGAACAGGATTATCTGGTGTGGCTTGTCCGGTATCAGGGGGCCCTGTCGTTTCATTTTGTCTAACCTTAAAAGCGTTCCTTTCTCCGTCTGTCTCTCAGTCAGTCTGCTCGTTTTCTTGGGGTCTCTCTAATAAGGCATCCCCTCTGTGCCATATTAACTTCTCTCCCTATGCAGTCCATCTTTGCCTTCGCGGGCTGTAATTGCCCAGCATGCTGCGAGCTTATGGACCTCGCCTCTATATCTCGATGGATCGACTGTCATGGAGGGCCGGGGGAGGTCGGGGGACGGGGATTGGACAGATTGGATGGCACTTTTTCATCTTAATCCAATCTTTTTTCTTTTTTTTGATAATACGTACCCTCTAAATAGATAAATCAACAAATTAGCTTGTTTTTCAAAACGCGGTCTTATTCCGTGCATGCTCCCATACGCATCTGCCTAAAAGCGGTTAATTTCTCCATCGCCGGACCCGGCTCTGTTCTGTGTTCTGTTGTTCAGCTCTGGAGAGCCCCAGCCGGCATTAAGGAATCTCTGGCAAGCATCGCTCTCTATTGCGAAGCTCGTTAATATGCATGAACAGGAAGGCCTGGGACGTATTTTGATTCTGAATGATTGGTTGCTACAAGGATCCTACATATATCAATTTTGATTAGAGTCTGTTAGGAGCCCATAGCTGACAGGCGCACTGTCTTCGAGCTGATAAATATTCATAAGCACCTGCCCCTAACTGAAATTTCTGGGTTTGACAGCACAAGAAACAGAACTTCCAAAATGAGAGACTGAGAGTTGCTAGTCAGAGGTGACCATCGCCTCGAAGGCATAGCAGATAAATGATAAAAGTGGTGACTAGGGCTTACTTATTATTTGTGCACCACTGTCCCTTTCAGATGGAACTGCAGGCATCAAACAAAAATCATCTGACGCTTGTTGTGGATTAAAATTGCCTCAAAGGTTGTTTTTTATAGGAAAGATCAGTAGAGATTCATAGGAAGTTCCTTACAAATGCAACATCGCAGAGGAGTGTTGTTCTCTATTTTTGTGTTCCTGAATTTAGCGAGTTCAAAATACTGCAGCCGTACTATCCCCTCCATACTATTAAAAACATTTTGATCATTAATTTATTAATGATTTAATCAATAATTTAAACACTAAACCCCTAACGTTGTCCTTTATATGTATTTAGATGTATTTAGAAAGTTAGAAAGTGCAGAAAAATCAACATGTGGATTATTAAACTGAACTCAAGCTGAGGTTTGAACAGGTACTGTGTGAACATGCTGACATATTTAGGATATGTGGGAGATAGTGTGTGGGGAACACAGGTGCAGTGAGGTGCATGTTATCCTGACCCATCACCCCTGTGCTGAGGCAGGTGCTAGTGCAGAGCCCTGATAACAACAACGAACTGTTTGTTACGCCTGACCATATCAGCAGCAGGGACTGAAGGGTTAACAGCATCTCAGTTATTGTGTGTGTGTGTGTGTGTGTGAGAGAGAGAGAGAGGGAGAGAGAGAGAGAGAGGTTATGTATTTATTACATTCTGGGGGCCAAATGTCCCCACTCTATGATTAAAACCTATTATTTTGGCATTCTGGGACCATTTTTTAAACAAAAATGTATGACTACAATCAAAAAACTAAAAATGCCAAAAGTCTTGCACATGTGTGCATATATGTGTGTGTGTGTGTGTGTGTATAGCTGCTTATGTGCATATATGTGCGTGTGTCCAAAGTGTGGTGTGCATGCAAGTATGTGCATGCATGCATGTGTGTGTGTGTGTGTGTGTGTGTGTGTGCTTGCGCATGTGTGTGCATGCATGCGGGTGTATGTGCACGTGTGTGTGTATGCATGCGTGTGTGTGCATGCATGTATGTGTGTCTGTATGCATGTGTGTGTATGTGTGTGTGTGCACGCGTGCATGTGTATGTGTGCGCGCGTGTGTGCATGTGTGTGTGCGCGCGTGGGCGTCCATACATATGTATGTGTGTGTGTGTTTGTGCATGCGGTGTGTGTACATGCACATGTGTGTGTGTGTGTGTATGCGTACGGTAGTCCTGGAGGGCACGTCTGACGGGGGGAGGGGAGCTGAGAGGGAATCACAGCGCTCAGCTGAGGAAGCAGCGGAGTCCGGGCTAATCAAAGGAGCACCGGCCCCCGCTGCTGCTCCACCCCCCTCCCTGATTAATGTCCTCCGATGGCTCAGACTGCAGATCAGCTCAGTTCCAGCCGCTTGTTTGGACCTGCCCCCCCTGCCACTGTCTCCTGGTGCCTCCTCAGACTTTAGCCACCAGGCTCTCATGGAACCATCAGTCTTTCCGCGCATCTTTGATGCCCGGGTGCCTTCTCCCACTTCTCCGGTGTTTTAGGGGGGAAGCAAAGTGAAGCTACAGAGGCACCCAGTGGTAATCAGGCAATGTCATCCAGGCACTAGAAGGAGACTAAGACCGGAACAGAAGCCATCCAAGTGGAGAGATAGGGATGAGATGCCCTGAGATGCCCGATGATCCCGGACGTCCAGGCAGCACTATTACATTTGTACGCGAGCGGGATATGAATTAGATGTACAGTAAGTACAAAACACTGGGAACCAGCATGGCATTCTGGGAGCCAAGGCCTCCCACAGCATAGGGGCCCAAACACCATGACTCAATGGTGGCGACCTTGAACAGACGCGACCCCTTCCTCCACACGACGGCTCGATTATCTTCAAAGCCCACAGGATCTTCCAGCGACACCCCGGTGCCAACGAGTGAAACGTGCCCCCCCCCCCCTCTGTGAACCCCCTGGTCCTGAAGGACTGTGTGCTCTATTGAATTAGCAGGGTCACTGTGCGAGAGGCTGTTAACGTTGATGCAATTATCTCACGATTCACAAGTGCAGATCGGGCCTGGAACGGTAGCTCTGGGCTCTTCCGTGACAGTATGAATAAGGGCCTGTCAGGATCGGTTACCGTTTGATTTATTTCATTTTATATTCAATGTTTTGACAGTTTTCACCAGTTAAAAGGCTGCAGTCCAATAATATCCCTGCAGGGTCCTTGGTCAACAGTCTTTGTGTACATTGTATTCGTGATTCTGTTTCCTTTGTTTTATTCCCTGTGGTAATCTTCATCTGAGGCTGACCTTTCTGTTGCCTGTGCTCTGTCTGCGTGTAAGTGCGCGCATGTCTGAGTGAGTGCCATGGAAGAAATACCTTTTCCTTAATTTTTTATGAGTGGACAATATCGAGGTGCACAACAGATATATATGGCTCTATCTAGTTATAGATTACCTATAAGTATTGCCTCATGTTTGTACCGTGGCACGTGAGCAGTGCTGTTTGCTTTGATCTGTAACTTTCCGGGTTTTGCCCGGTTCCCTTACCATGCAGCACCAGAGTCCCCTGGGAGGGAATGTCCCCCTGAAGTACCAGCTGCTGCAGGTCATCATCCGCATCCTGCAGTACCGCATGTTGCTCACAGGTACGGCACCCTCGCCCTCCTGCGCATGCGCACTGTGTCCATACTCCTTTCAGCATAACACTGATAATATTTAAGTCAGTATTTTATAACGTATTGATTTTTTTTTGTAGATTATTTGAACAACCTTTCTCCAGATTCAAAAGAATATGAGGACACACAAGGTACTGTCCTAATATCAGCAACTGTCCCAATAGCCAGCTTCACTGTCCACTAGGCATCCCTGCCTGCTGTAATTCTGCCCATCCGCCCATCTGTCTGTCTGTCTGCTTCTTCCTTGCTTCGCTGTCCATCTATGAGCAGTTCTGCTTGTCTCTGATTCTCTCCTCCATTCAGGCAGCTTTCTTATCTAGAGAATGGGAGCTGAACTGGCTGGTAACTCTGTGCCTTTGTCCAGCTTGCTTTTCCTTGACTCTACCTGTCTCCTTCCTCCCCCGCGTATTGATCCCGCGTCCTCCTGACCCGCCTGCCGCCGTCAGCTGCCTTGGTGATCGTGTCGGACGTGGCGGACCAGGCTAACGACAGCCTCAGGCAGGGGGTGAGTCTCTGCAGGGTCTCGGGTCGCCTTCCGCCAGTGTGTGGGAGGGCGCCTGGGTGCTCCTCTAGCATACGGAATATTTACTGGTTATTAAACACATAAGTTTGACAGAGACACTACAAACCCCAGAGGACTGGTGAGACGCTGAAACCGCCTAGGTGACAAAAAACAGAGACTCGTTAAGAAAAGGGGGTGTCTCTGGGCTGCTGCAACGATGGGGGGGGGGGGGGGGGGGGGGGGGGGGGGGCGGGGGGGGGGGGGGGGGGGGGGGGGGGGG
>JAODKN010000127.1:26817278-26829917 GCA_026774425.1 Petrocephalus zakoni
ATTCTTCTGCAGGTTAAGCCCATTGGAGAGAGCCCGTCAGCAGACAGTCCGTCCTTTTGATGTAATGCTCAATGATTGGTCAACAGACAGTCCTCTTATCTAAATCAGAGCTCATTGGTCAGCAGGTGGCAGCGTCGACCGAAGGCTCGACCATGAGCGGCACCTTACAGCGACGCAAGAGGAGCAAAAGGAACTGGAAGCGGCTGTGGTTCCTCATCAAAGACAAGGTGCTCTACACCTTCTCAACACGCGAGGTGAGGAGGCATAATGTCTCCCCCCATACGTGAGCCCTTGTCCCTCTAGGACCAGAGAGTACCTCCTGTTTCACGTAGCGCCAGTCCCTAGAATTCCTCCTGATTTTTATTGTTACCAGCAACAGAATAATACAAATATGCATAAAAAGGCAAAGCCCATTACAAAAAGAGGCCCCAAGTTCTTTGATGTGGTTCTATGTTTCCTCTTCTAAGAACTTCTTCCCTTTCCTCTTCTTTTATAAATGCTTTGCTTGGGATTCCCATTTTTTGAATCAGGTTTATGTTTTATTGTTGAAGACACGAGTTACACAGGTTTAAGGAATTTGACGACGCCAATCTCAGGCACCAGTGGTGATGCGGTTGGAACAGTGAGGCAGATGCATTATCCCAACCGCTCTGCTTCCTCTCCCCCCCTCCCTTTCCCGCTCCCTCGCGCTCGTACGCTCCCTGCTCCAGGACAAGGTGGCAGCAGAGCGCCTCCCGCTGCGCGGCTTCACTGTCAAGCTTCCCGAGGAACCAGAAGGGGACGAGGCCTCTAACGTTTTCCAGCTGTACCACAAGAAGACCCTGTACTGCACTTTCCGAGCGGAGGACACCCACACGGCTCGCAGGTCAGCCTGCCCCCTTCTCCTTCTTCAAATGGGGGGGTGAGGGAGCAACACAGTGCTCCGTAGTGCTCCCCTGGGCTCCAAGGCTGGAGATCCAGTGTTAGGGTTCTTGGGGGTGGAAGGAGCAGTGATTGTTCTCTTTCTTCTGCTTGATGTTTGGCCATCCCAACGGCGGTTCTCTTATGGGTTTTTGTTCACTCCTATTGTGCAGGTGGGTCAACGCCATGGAGGAGGCCACTGTATTGTAGCGCTGACCCCCGCCCAGGCCCCTCTCCAGTATCTGCTACCCATTTTCAAACTGAAGCCAAGACCCTGCTCCTCTCTCCCTCACGGCCGCCTCATCAGGACATGCTAAAGCAGGAAGGAGTGTCGGGTGTGGCCGGTCTAAGGCGGAGAGGCTCTTCCTTGGACAGGAAGCTTTGCTACACTAGGCAGAGATGGTCCGTGGCTTGGCCTGAAGCTACCTCTGCTGTGATTTCCCTGCCCAGGGATCTGTTCTGTGGCCTGCAGGCCATGCTCTTCCTCAACTCCAGATCCTCGCTCCTTTTTCACGATTTTCTCTGGAATTTTTTTGAAGAAAGAATAGTCACAAGATGGAAAGCATGACAGTCGTGTCTATAATCGTTCCAGCACCTGTCCAACTGATCAGGACTTTGAGTGCTGTGTGGAATTGGCTGAGTGACATATAAGCACCCAATTGGAGCGGACCGGAGGAGGGTCTTGAGGTAGGGCTCTGCCAGGGATGGGAGCGACTGCAGGACTTATTACCTAATGAAAGACTTTGACTGTTTTTGACATTTTTGACTGTTGACATTTACAGAAGTGATAGAAAGTCATGAAATAATCACATTTATGTGCTACAGAAACTGCCATAAACGTACCTCTATTTTGTGATCTGCCATACAGCATTCTGTACAGAAACTCTTAAATATGAATAAAAATTCAACAGCGTGCCCTCCATTCTGTGGTTAGATTTTATCAGGGATGATCAGGAGATCCATGATCCAGCAACACCCCATAACATCTGCATGTTTTATTAGAGGTCTGCTTTCTGTCACCTTTCTCTGTTGACTGTTATACTGCTGCGAGGCCTCCATCCTGGCAGTCAGCTTATGTATGCTATTGTGGACCCCTGATACACCTACTGCTTCTGTTTGCAGTAACAGCAAGTAAAACACTGCATTCCATGTCGATATGCCTGTTTATATAATTTGTTGGCTTAATTTGCCTGCTGCAGTTGTGCTGGGGGTCTGCCTTCTGCACTCGACGTCAATTAATGACATTCAGATAAAAACACAGCATTATTAAATATCTAACTGGAGAACTTAAATGCTTCTTCCATATGTTTTGTTTGCCGGTTCATTTGATTTCACTCCAATGAAAATTGAATGATCCGCATGTCAAAGTTCTAGAAGGAGAAAACTTTCCGTTTTCCTACCTACATACTAGAGAGGAAAAGTCACTGTGTGAAATACTGTAAATGGTGGTAGGGATCCTCATACTGTTATGGGCAATCAGGTTACACAGAATTCTGCCCAGTGTAAATATTCCAACTGGTTCAGCAGTGTATTTTTTTTGTTAGATCAGGGCAGTGTTGTGGGTGGATTACAGCAGAGAGGACGTATGTTTTTCAAGCTCCTTAGGGATTTATTAAATGTTAACTGGAGATAATTTGGAAGGTGTTTTGTTTAAATCTATGCTCTTCCGCTGTATCTGTTTATACTGAGCCAATAACTTTTGTAACCAGTTTCTTCTGAGTCTTTATAAAGCTTCGGCTGAGGGCGGAGGTTTCTTTATCTATTTTGTAGTCGTCCTCTGGGCTTATTGGCTTGTCAATCACCATCAGGCTGGTTTTTTAAAATGTAATGTACCAAATGGTTAGGGGTTTATATACATTTCCAGACAGGGATACCAGATAAATCTTTATAGAATAAGACTCTGTATTTTGATCTTCTATCTGTGAAGTTATCATTTATACATTTATTGTACTGTATTTTATTTCTGAAACTGCCTTGCATATAGTAAATTGTAAATATATAAATATAAATGAAAATAAACATTCTTTTGCTTTATTTGCACTGGCAGACTAAAAAAGGAATGTAATTATTCTTTGTTAAGGTGTTAACTGTAAAAAAATAATAATAATTCCTGTTATGTGGCTTAAATTTTTAAGACGTTTTGTGCTGCAAAAATGAGAAAATGATCAAATGAGGTTGTTTTGACACTATGCAGGGAAATAAAGTAAAAGAAACACGGAAATACAATGTTGACTTTGTTTCATACCTGTGTCATTTTGTGCTGATTGTTGGAAAATTGCCATTTACCGTAGCTGGGTGTGATACGTATGACTCTTTGTGGCACATGCGTTTCTTTCAGCGTTGTACGTTCTTCTGCTAAAACCGAACTGTTATGTCCACTAACGACCACTAGGTGGCAATACTTTTTAACAGCACCCAGCAATACTCTGACATCTCAAGACAAATTATTGCAAACAAATTAGACCATGTAATATTAGAAAGTTGAAGTTTTGCTCCTCTTGCTTCATCTCCAGATCTGAATTATGGGTGTGAAACACAGATTTACTTTTGTTCTATTTCGTATATAAACCGACTGCAGCAAACTATGCCAGTAACCGGAAAGTTCTGCATTACGTTAAATCCTCCAGATGTCTGAATTTTACAAATCCTGTGTTCTTCCTCTGCGTCAGCCTTGAAGCCTATTTTTTGAACTGTACGTTGGCATGGCAACAATGTGGTATCTACCAAAAGTCATCATGCCCAGTGGGGTCCTTTTGCCATCTTCCCGTCTGGAAGGTGTATTCTTCTCCATCTGGATATCGTAAAGCCTCACTCAGCAGCCACACCTTAACATCCAAGCCAAAACTACCGTCTATGCTAGCTGCTGTTAGCTGCAAATATAAGGTGAAATGTGCAGCTAGCACATGCTAATTCTTGGATTGAAACAGGCTAACAGCATCGCGAATAGCTAATGAGTATAAATCATGACGTGGACCAGGCTGGCCCACTTATTGTGTCTGCCGCAGCTTTAATGAGTGACAGCTAAACGGGGTCCCGGGGGTCTCTTGCGCAAGAGCCCCTGAATCCGGCATCCTCCGTGCGCCAGCCCATTGAGCGAAGACAGCAGCGTGGGTTTGGGGCCGGTTTCCCACAGAGCAGTGCGCCTTATCCAGGTCAGAGAGAGGCGAGTGTGAGAGAGAGAGAGTGTGTGGGTGGGGCTGTTCCATTTGCCTTGGTCCCCCGGGCTTGGCTGACCCAGTAATTGAGAGCATCGGAACAGGAGAAGGACGAGGAAAGTTTGTTGCCCAAAGTACCTGAAAGTTACAAACACCTCGCCCCACTTTAACCGGACAGTCCATCATGGTCCCAGCCGCTCTCTCATCGCTCTGAAATATCAGGGGCAGGATGTAAATAGCTCTCCCAGAACCAGAACCGGCGAGGACCACACGGTGTTCTTTGTTTGGAAAAAATGAGGGGCGCTTTGAAGAGTAAGAAAGCCCACTTTGAGGTCACCTTTAGAGACAGGGGCGGACAGACAGAGGATGGATGCAATGAAAAGGCAGAGGGATGAATGGGACAAGATGTGTAAACGCGGGAGAGTTACAGGTTGTGGAATAAGGAGGGGTTAGCTTTAACTGCATAAAGCCATGTTTAATTAAGCAGAATCTCCTGAGTGGAGCTGTGCTGAGTCCCCTCTGCGACAGACCAATTTGCAGACTTTGAGACTCTGATGGATGACACTGGATCAGATGGTGGTGGATGTAGGCCCTTCCCGCTCACACTCCGCGATTGGAAGCACCTGCATGAAGGTCTGAGGTCATGCGACAGGAATGAGGAAGTAGCATTGAGGTGCCTGATAGGTATCTCAGCGGAGGATCGTGATAAACACTGGAAGATCAACAGGAAAGTACAGTATGTATGCTTGCTAACTTGTCACTCACTGGAGTAAAAATACGAAAACAAGTCTGGAGGAAATTAGACAAGAAAGATGCACTAATTGAAGCCTAAAGATATGAAAAACTGCATTTCTCTGTGGTTTGGTACTTAGCAGTTCTTTTGTGCATATAAATAGCGCTGGATAAGTCTGGCATCTGCGGAGCACACAAAAAGCTCAGCACGGAGACAGACTCCTCATAAGCCCTTACATAACCAAAGTGAAGCAAACTCACGAAGAAAACATTTCTCAAGTTTTTCACGCAAGCTTTGATGGCACATCAGAACTAATGAGCACTCATGCCAATCAGACTTTCCTGCTATAAAACACAACACTCGTCCTATTAACCCATTTATTAACATTAATTAATGTCCGTAATCAGCTGTCAATATCAAACATTTGTTGAACAACTGTTCATATGCATAGAAGGTTTATTTCACTTTCGGTTGACTCACTGTGTGACTAACCTGTTTATTGACTTTGAAGGTATAACAGCCGCAAAGCGTGGGTCACATGACGATTCTCTATTGCAGATTATAAGATGACCATTTCCGTGAGCCAGCGCTCCGACCTGCCCATCTAAAAGTTGAGCAAAGTCTCAGAGAAAGTCTCTCTTTTTCTCATTATCTCCACATCTTCATTACCCATCCATCCATCAATCCATTTTCAACTTCTTATCCAGTACAGGGTCACTGGTGGGCTGAAAGCAAATTCCAGGCAGCACATCCTGAATAGGGTGCCAGCCCATGGCAGGACGCACACACAAACACACTATGGGCAAATGAGAAAAACCATTTCATCAAACGGTTCATCTTTGAGCTGTGGTGTACCCAGAAGAATCACGCACATCACGTCACAAACTCTACATACACAGACTCAGTGTGGGATTTGAACCCAAACCATAGAGGTGCGCAGTGCCATCCAGTGTGCCAGCACAATGGCCTTTTCTTTATCATTTATGCATAAACTTGTTTTAATGACTAGAGACAGAGGCTGGCTGAAAGCTTCAAAGCCTTTAGGAAATCAGTTGGAGCCAATATCTCTTTGAGCAGGGATGACTCCTCCCACAGCACCTTCTCTACCTTCGCTGCAGGACTGCAGTTTTCCTCCCAGGCAAACAGCTTGTTCCCACATGCGTCAGCCTACCAGAGGACCCGTTCGGGGCATCTTCCCCATGTTCCCTTGTTCACTGTCATGAGTTTCTTTCCCCGACAAGCAGCATTATCTCTGTAACTGTCACTAAAAAGCCTTAGGAATGAAGTCAAAGACAAAATGTCAAAGACAGCTATAGTGGCCCAGGTTATATCTGTCTGTGCATGACCCAGATATGCTGTTGGGGCAGTGTATGGCTCTGCGGGTTAAGAGTCTCTGGCTGTGATCGGAAGGCTGCTGGTTCAAGTCTTTGGCTGGCAGAATGATTTCACTTCTGGGCGTTTGAGCAAGGCCCTAAACTCTGCGAAATGTGCATCACTTTAGAAAAAAGCTTCAGATACATTTTAGATAAATGTTGATCAGTTTTATTGCCCATTTCATATTTATAAAACGAAGACTGCATGGCGTACTGTAATGGAAAGACACCTCATCACAGCAAGCTAACTTATTTACTGAGCCTTAAAAGTAAATCCTAAATTATGGAGACACTAAACAGGATGCATATTTTAATTTCTGTGTACTGTTATGATAAAAAAAAGATGTAAAAGATGATCTGTATTTATCTATGTGAATTTACACTGTAAATTAGAAAGGAAAGAGCAAGAGAGACGCTGACTGAAAGGCCCATATAGGGGCAAAATGAACAAGAGACAGAGAAAAGGAGGGTTCAGGAAGAGAGAGAAAGGGGAAGAAGGGAGAGTCTTTGGGCCCGGTTTCTCCGGCCTATCCGCCCACACTTCCCCAACTCAGGCTGGTCCGGATGACAACACTGTCACGAGGCCGATGTCTCCACACTGTGCACCAGCAACCTGCGAGTGGCCCACAGCGGCGCTGGGGGGACAGAATGAGGCAAGGGGGGAGCTGGGAAGACATCAATCACCCCCATGAACCAGTTTGTTCAATGAGGGCAGCAGCTGGAAGCTTTTAGGTCTCTTCATGGCCCTTTGCTGGTTTGTCCTGAGACTAAAGGAAAATGCAAATCAGATTCCCAGCTGGGGCAGGAAAAGAACTGGTGCTTCTCACTAATGTCTGCATAAAGTGTGTGTGTTGATTATGTTTATATTACACTGAGGGGGACCAAATGTCCACCACAGAGTGATACAAAAACTGTTATTTTGACATTGTAGGGCCCATTTTTCAGGTCCCCACAAAAAGCTGTGAAAAATTAAAAATGTCAAAAGTCTTGTATTCATGGTTAAGGTTAGGGCTGGGTAGGAGTTAGGGTTAGGGCTGGGTATGGGTTAGGGTTAGGGCTGGGTAGGAGTTAGGGTTAGGGCTGGGTAGGGGTTAAGATTGTCATATTATGAGTAGAGTTTTCCCCATAAAAATGTACGAAGAGTCTCCACAAAGATATAATTATAAATGTATGTGTGTGTGTGTGTGTGTGTGTGTGTGTGTGTGTGTGTGTATTTTGGACAGGTAAACAGGGTCAGGCCAGCCCTGGTGGAACCTGTTCGGGGCCACTTCAGCTTGCCTTTCAACCTCGACTGGGCAATGTTTATGTGACCATGTGGTTAGGTGCTGTTCATGCAAGACAGAAGAAGCAAACAACGTCTAATAATCTCAGGACTCAGTGCTCAACACCATGTCACAAGAACCTGAAGAAACCATATATGTTGTGTGTTTCTCTTCCGAAAGAGATAATGAGTCATGGGCACCTTCCCCACAGACTCCTGCCACCGCAGGCCCTTCTCCTTATGAAAACCCCATAATAATGCTCTCGATGTTCATGAGAGGATCCGTCCATACAGGAGGTATGGCCCTGTGGCAATCTCTGGTGGACAAACAAATTAATGTTAAGTACACAGAATTATTCAAACATTAATTTAACCTGTTATTTACAGTAATTAACAGAACCTGGAGTAGAAGCAGGATGTCTGAGATTCATGGATTAATTGCCGAAGGACAGGAAGGGACAATGTAATATGATCACTTCTCGGTTCGGAAGCACAGAAACACACAGAATGTGACACACATCCCCGAAATGCACAGCAGGAACATGGCAGAAACTGGAACTATAAAGGAATCAGAACATCACTTTGGTCATCTTCTGCAATCATCATCTGCGGTGCAGGAAGGGGCAGTTAGATACCTGGATGAGAGGAGAAAGTAGAAGAAAAATAAGGTTATATGAAAATAGAAATAAACCCAATTTTGGCTCCTATCAGTCAATCTTTGATAACTTTTCCTATTGTGTTCGTCTCGGGCAATAAACCCAACAGGAAATGCCTCCAGTCCCGGATTTCCAGCACACCGCTACAAGGCCTTATTTACTGAAATTAAATTAATGTCTGTGAGCATCCATGGAAACTCTGTGCCCAAACACGAGATGAAAACTTGGAATTATCTCACTGCGACTCCGCATCCAAAAGCCAGAATGCCTGTCAGTATCTCAGTCCCTCAATGAATGAATCTCTAGACACAGTTGCAGGCCAGCTACCTGGGTCTGACTGATGACATGTTAGACTAAGCAAGAGAAAGAACAGAAAGTAGATAGAGGGTGCCAGGTACTGGTTTAATAAAAACTTAAGAATACACAGTTACTGTAAGCAGGAGCACCAATGTCTTCTGTAAACCTAGTTATGATCGCAAAACAAATAAGATATGAACAACCAAGATGGAGATTTAAGACAATAAAAGAAGGTGTGGAACTATTAGCAACAATAATTATATACCGTGTTTGGTCGCCTAACAGTCTGTATAAACAAATAAGGCGAACCTCAGGTCCAGGCACGGGCGGGATGGTCCTGAAGTCAGACAGGAGCTACGTGTGCGTTAGGTCACAGTGAATTACCATCACTAGGAAACCACTCCACCCCGTCAGACATATGCACACACGCAGGTGAAACCCCATGTCCGTGCCAGCAGGCAGCATTTACGAGTCACTGCTCAAATGATACTGGAAGCTAAACACAACAAGTTCTAAATTTATCCCACATGTGAGTCAGCATCACATGACTACATTGCCTAACCCTACTGACAACATTTGGCCTTTTCCCACATATTTGTAGGGGAAATATCCCTTTCCTAGTCACAAGAAAATGATTTCAGCAGCAGGTAGGCTGGAAGGGGGAGGTCCTCGGTCTCGTTAAGGCCGAGGGGAGGTTCCACAAAGCACACTGTCACGTCGTCGTCATCGTTTCCAATTATTCTGAAACATTCCATCTGATTCCCAGCTCAGCACAAAAGAGACCAAGGCCATTGTTTAAGTTCTTTATTTTTTTGGTTGCTTTCCGTCGGAAAGTCGTCCCTGTCCTCTTAGGTACAAGAGTGCAGTTGTATTGTGTATCATCATCCTTCCCTTTCCCAGCTGAGTGAATTCAAATTTTCAGGGCTGGGAGTCAATCAGATTCATCACCAAGGCCAAGACCGTCTACCACACCTGTTTATATTCAGTCCATGACATTTGCCAGTAACCTTAACACACAAACACACACATGCACAGAGAAATATAAATAAAATAAAATTCAGACATCCATTGGAAAAAATTACTCACTTGCAGTTAACGAGTCCCTGAGAGGTGCATATTTTCCTTGTCTGATTTGCCACAAGGACCATGAAAAAATCCTGTGATTATCACTGCATCAGAAGCATATCTAAAAAATTCTGGGCTCCCTGACATAATGTCACCTTGGGGCCCCCCCAACCCCTTTTTACATGTACTTTTATGTATTTAAGGGCCTCTGTGAAGTGTTGGGCCTCCTGAATTCCCCAGGGTATCCATGCACACCTGGGACCCCTAACTGTATTCTTAACATCCACTTTCATCTTTTCATCTTTTTGCTGTCCTGGGTGACAGGGCAAGAGAGAAAGCCACCGAGAGATCGTTACAGAAATGATGATATTAAGTTACAGATTCAGACAATAGAAGTTTTTAAAGACATTCATTCTACACTGAGTAATGAAGTGTGGGCAAGTACAACACCAGCCCACACAATAACTAACATTCCGTAGTTCTGAGTTCTGAGTGTCGGTACCAGCTGACACACATCAGCTTTTTATCAGCTTCATACAAGACGGAGTGCTGTGCTGCACATCCGTCACTGCGTCAAAATAACAGTTTCAATTAATAACTGACATGGCTGTGTAGTTTACACACACACACAGGAGCACATTACAACATTCAAGGTGTTGGTCAGTGTGTGTGCTTTTAATTTTATGTAAATTTTATGTAAATCATATGCACATCAACATTTTAAAAATGCACCATGACACAACGAAATGGACGCAGCAAAGACAATTTTCAAGAATCGAGATTCAAGATGTGCTTGTCATATGCACACAGTTCCACTATATAGACCACTTTGGGCAAAAACGTACATGTAAATAAAAATCTTTCCTTGGGGTGAAATGAAATGAAACATTTTCTTAGGGTTTTAGAGAAGTAACATTTTGTGGCTGAGTGATGTAGTGAATAACCAGTGTACGATTCATTACTGTTGCTTGTCGTGCATTTCACAAGTTACATAACGATGTTCCAGTTGTGAATAAGGTGCTACATTTTTCTCAGCCATAGATGTCTTAAGGAATATCAAGGTTATGCAAAACGACTTGTGCTGTTTCCATCTCCTTTGATTCCCTGTAGAATAAATGCGTGGTGGATGCCCGAAGGGCCAGTTAATCTGCAACGTTACCATTCAATCAACTTTTAAGGGTCACTATTGGACAACGACAACCTTGCATGAAATTGATACTACAAGTTTTTTTAATCAAGATTCATTTAATGAAATGTCTGCTTTTACACTTTAGGTACAAGGAGCAAGACAAACGTTACATTTTGGAATACATGTATGTTTGGTATTTGAATTTTTTATGTTTGATTTTATTGCAGTAAAGAGATCTTGTTCAAGTGCAATTTCTTCTGATAATTTGTTTTGAAGTTGATTTCATTCTGTAATATTTAACCCAAGTACATTTTACACTGGGAATGTCTAAGACATGGGTGCCCAGTCTACCCAGTCCGGTGTGTATGCAGGTTTCTGAGATAACCTTTAGGTCAGCCGTTCAAACCCAGGTGTGAGGACTCTTCGGGCAATCAGTCCTCTAATTAGTAACCTAAATAGAGAGTTGCAGAGAAAACCCACATACACACCGGCCCTTTGCGGATAAGATTGGCCACCCCTGGTCTACGGGAATATTCTCGTACCATGAAGTAATGCATAAGACAGCTTATCTGCCAGGAAGATAGCATCACACACCATATGTCATCATTTACAGCTTTCAGCTTTGAAAAAGGGCCTGATGAAAATCTGGTCCAGGTATTGCACGTTTTAGGCCTACATCTTTTCCTTCTCAGGTCTTTGTTCAGGTACTCGTCACTGTTTCGGTAAATCATTGACCTAAATCACCCTTGTGTCACTATGTAAGGGTGTGACAGTGAATCAACCTGTCTGTACAGGGACGTTCCATCGTTAATGCTTATTGTCTTATGCCCCACACGTCGTCACAATTCTGCTGGTAATTTAAAATAGGATATTTTAAATGGATTGACATTATTGGAAACAGAGGGTTTGTTGTAGTTATACAGTAGCTACTGTAGGCTAAGTTCGTTTCATGGTAAAAATGCATTATGTATAAGTAGTTTTGCCATAAGCTGAAACTTTTTTTTCCCACTTAACCAACTTACATTGCCAACATATACACTGCTTTTTAACGCTGGCAGTTAACTCTAACAAAGTCAATAAACACGAACAAAAAGTATGTAAGACAAAATACAGAAAACATACACATCTTAACAAATCCGGAAAATAAAATGTAAGCTTGCCGTCACTGTTGCAGTGTGGAATGCATTGCTGAAGGCACAACAAACTATTTTCTGGTGTAGGAAAATGTGTGTATCTACTAATTCCCGCATGGAATAATAGAAATGCCGCAGATAATGAGTGTTGCGTGTGTGTTTCGTTGGCATGCATTGTGTGTGTACTTTCCGCGTGCTCACTCTGTCTCTCTCCCCCTCTCTCTCCCCCTCTCTCTCTCTCTCCCTCCCTCCGTGCGTAGCCGCACCTGGCCGACGTCACCGCCCCGGCGCTGAAGCCTGCGAGCGGCGGCACTTCCTTAAACACACGGCGGAGTTGCGAGCCGAAAGCAGGGAGGGACACTTCGCCCAAGTAACACACTTACGGAGCGGCTGCTGCTCTCAGGAGGAGGTGAGTGTCTTTGCGCTGAAGCAGGGAGCTGGGCGGCGACCGGCTCGCCCGGCGTAAGAACTGACCGTAAAAGTTACATTGTTACTAATTAAGACCCGAGTGGATGCGAAGCGCTTCGGAATCCGCGGCTCTCACACGCGTAGCGTGCCTTACGCCGCCTTCGGGCTCAGTCCCTGAACTTGTCCTTGTCTTAAAGTGTGTTCAGTATGAGATTGTTCGGGTCGATCTGAAGCGCACCGGGAAGCGATCGGAGGCAAATCTGCAGGGTCTCCCCGTGAAACACGCCGGCCGAGACTGGGGGGCACCGCGGCGGGCTTTTGTCACTCGCCCGATCCTTGCAGCGGCTCTCCATATTCTGCGACCCGTAGACACAAGGCTACGCTCCTTCACTGGGAGTGATGGTAGTTGTCCGCGCTACAGAATTTTACAATGAAAGTAAATGGGACTTGGATTTTAAAAACTTCTTATTTCAGTTTCAGTTTGTTTCAGGATAGTATTCCGCATTTTGGCACCGAGTCCCTGTTCCGT
>JAODKN010000127.1:26854423-26872400 GCA_026774425.1 Petrocephalus zakoni
ATTAGTTAAGTTCTCCCCAAGCGAGCTTGATGGGCCAAATGGCCTCCTCTCGTTTGTATAGTTCTTATGTTCTTATGTTCTTAAGAAGGTGCTGTGGTCAGATGAGACTAAAATGGAACTTTTTGGCCATCAAGGACAACGCCATGTCTGGCGCAAACCTAACACCTTTCATCATGCTGAGAACACCATCCCCACAGTGAAGCACGGTGGGGGCAGCATCATGCTGTGGGATGTTTTTCATCGACATTGACTGGGAAACTGGTTAGAATTGAAGGAAAAATGGATGGCACAAAATATAGAGAAATTCTTGAAGGAAACCCGTTTGAGTCTTCCAGAGATTAGAGACTGGGACGGAGGTTCACCTTCAAGCAGGACAATGACCCTAAAACCCTGCTAAAGCAACACTCCAGTGGTTTAAAGAGAAACGGATAAATGTCCTAGAATGGCCCAGTCAGAGCCCAGACCTCAATCTAATCGAGAATCTCTGTTAAAGATTGCTGTACACAAGCAGCACCCATCCATCTTGAGGGAGCTGGACCAATTTTGCCATGAAGAATGGGCAAAAATACCAGTGTCTAGATGTGCTAAGCTTGTGGAGATGTACCCGAAGGGACTTGTGGCTGTGATTGCTGCAAAAGGTGGCTGTACATAGTACTGACTCTGGTGGAGGGGGGGAGGGGGATAATTATGCACCCTCAGGTTCTTTTTTTTTTCTTTTTTTTTTTGTTTCACAGCAAAAAAATAATTTGCACCTGCAAAGTGGTAATTGTGTTGTATAAATTAAAATATACAACCCCCCCCCCAAAATTCCTTTTAAATTCCAGGTTGTAAGGGACAAGATAGAAAGAATGCCAAGGGGTTTAATACTCTTGCATGGCGCTGTATATTTTGCTTTCATAATCTTTACAACCTCTAAAACTGCATGCATTAAAATCTTTCTCCCTACTGCAGCTCAGAACTCAACTAAAACTAAAACCAACAGCTTTCCCACAGCGAACACCACAGTGCAATATGCAGTCCTTCACAGCTGTCTGTCGCATGCTGTTACAGCCCCCCCCCTCCCCCTCCAGGACCCTGAGGCTATGTAGGCTACTTTTTAAAATGCCATATTTGTCAAAATTCACCATAGTGTTGACCCCCAGCTGCTGGGAGTGTCTGTACAAGTCGTGTTGGGAATATTTTACCCCACCCCCCCGTCTTTGGACTGTCACTGTCCCCTGCTGTCGCCATGCCAACACTGCCGAAACCACAAACCTTTCACCCTGCTTGTGTGGAGCGAGGAAACTGGGAGGAATCTTGAAAATTGTACGCTCAAAGCCTGGTCTCTGGCGGCCTCTAGCGGTCACATTTCCTTACGACGGCTTTCACGTGAATAGCCCCTCGATCAGTGACGCAATCTCCTCGCGACCGAGCGAACTGACACGCGGACATGTGTGCGGAAGTCTTTGTGTCTCAATGGAGCTGCAACTGCTGAGCCGCGTTCTAGACAAGCGAATGCCTGGGATAAGTGTTACTTCCTGTTTTCGTCGCGTTGTGTAGTGACGTTTTAGTCTTGTAGAGCGTCAGCTTCACCATGAGCTCTCAGGATGTGCTTAATAGTGCTACAACTTTGGCTTCATACAATGTAGTGCTTCAGGTAAATACGCTCATTTTTTCTGCACATATATAGTTGACAGCGGAGGCAGCAATGTAATGCAGATCATTTTTGTATCCAGTCAATCGCTGGAGAATTTTTTACTTATAAATTCATTTCAGGTTTGTTTTGAGGCGCGGCTTGCCAACTTTGTTGGTTACCCAAAGGACTTTTATGTTTAACAGCCTTTAATATCATAACATTTTGTGTTGACAGGTGACGTTTCGTGTCCTCACCTTCCTGCTAAATGCCTTCACTCTTCGCTACGTGTCGAAGGAACTGATCGGGGTGGTGAATGTCAGGTGAGCTCATCTCTCGGGGTCTTCCGCGCGAAGAAGCTTCCCGACAACCTACACAGTGCAGAATTACTGCGCAAGTACTATTCCTGGAGATATTGTTTAACAAATGTTGGGCAGAAATTAATTCAGAAGTTTTCTTTTCCGCCATGTCAATTTATTTAGAGAGAGCCTGTTGTCCATTGAACCAGTCAAGTTTTTGATTTAATCATGTCCTATATTAGCTGAGGCAGCTGGGACCACCCCCCTGCCGTTGCTCTGAGAAGTTTACTGCTTAAGTCATAATTCAGTACCTTTCAAGCCTTTCTTTGCCAGTCTATGAAATACTTTGTTGCATGGCAAGAGGCATTGTCCTGCATGAATATCATAACGTTTTGGAAAGCCGCTGACTTCTTTCTGTGCCAGTATTTGAAGAAAGTATCTTCTAGAAATTGGCAGTAGATCTTGTGGTTGCTTTGTATACCATCAGAAAGACTGAAAGGTTCAACAAGTTCATCACTGATAACTGCAGCCCACACCAGCACTCCTCCACCACCTTGTTAGTGCCTGAAGCAGGTGTCCAACCCCTGGCTCACCCATCTGCTTCATCGAGTCACTCTCAACTCATTTGTCCACAAAATCATAGTAACATTAGTCTTGAGACGTGCCTGCGCCCATTCCTAATGTCCTAGTTTGTGTAAGGTCGTGGTTCAGCCTTTGTGACCTTAGCAATGCCATGCAGCACACTGCATCTAGCACTTGGAGATTCCATTCAGACTGCAGTTTAGAACAGTAGTGGTAGTTGATTCTAAAGGGTTTCTGGAAGTCTCACCTTCTTCTCTTTACATGCTTCTTCAGTCCTCTTTCTGTGTTGGGCACAAAACACTCAAATGTGCAGTAATCATGTTTTAAAGGTTTAGCAGTTTTGATTGTTTTGCATCCCTCTGCCTGGAACTTTGCTGTTTTGTATTTTCTGCTCTCTGCAAGGTCCTTTTTCAGCCCATTTTATTATTAATAATAATGATGATGATGATAATAATAATGACAATGATGTGCTTAATAATTCTGCACAGGAAAGTATCTATGTTTCCTGTTTTTCTCCCAACAGAAAGTACTCAGACCAAGTACTGAACATGCTTTGATTTTAAACCTCTCATTCTTTATTTGAGATTTATCTGGACTGAAAATATCGTTCGGAAGAGAAGAAGCAAATTACATAAACACTTGCCTAATAATTCTGTGCGCAGAATCATTGTGAATGAAATTGCAGAATGTCGTTCCTAGTCCCTCCCACCCCCCAGAACCTTTTAAATCACTTCCGTATCTGGATGAATCGTTTCCGCATTCGATTGCGTTAAGTGAAGGTTTATTTTTGTCATTGTCTCTATCTGAAGGCTTACCCTGCTCTACACCACAGTGGTTTTCCTCTCCAGAGAGGCCTTTCGCAGGGCTTGTCTCAGCGGCAAGACGGAGCACAACTGGAGACAGATAATCAACCTGCTGTGGCTGACGTGAGCACTACTTCTGGCCCAGGAGTCGGCGCTCTTGAGGCTTCTGACAGTAATGCTGTTGGAGAGATGCACTTTTGAGCCCTATCCTTGTAACACACTGTGTGCATAGCTGTATATTGATTTGTATTGTGATGCAGATGTTGTGCTATTACACTGGTAGCATTTATGACATGCAGCCTTTCCACGCCCACCCTCACTGGCCTATCCCTTTATCTTTCCCAGGGTGCCACTGGGCTTGCTCTGGGCGTTTGCTCTGGGTAGTGTATGGCTGTACCTGCTGGAGGCCCCCGACCCCCTGACTGTCCCTCACTATGGCCCCGCTGTGGCGTTCTATGGCCTGTCCGCTATTCAGGAGCTGCTCTGTGAACCGCTCTGGGTGCTGGCTCAGGCCCACATGTTTGTCCGCCTTAAGGTGACTAATACTGCATACTCAGCACCAGCGTTTACCACCACTGAAACCGTACATTTGTGTGCTGCCCCCTGTTGGCCTTGAGCAATTGCTGCAATAAAAATTTAATAAACTTGTTCCTTTTTTAGGAAACGCTGACGCACCATGTTCTGCTAACCTGCTAGCTAGCTAGCTAGCTACAATCTTCTGACTACTCGCTAGCAGTTTAGAAATATCTGAAAGGATACCCAATTTGACTTTTTCAGTGAGCTACAGCAACAAACCTGTCTCTGGGCATCCTGTGGGAAATCATTACATCATTTCACATCATCATCATTTACAGAGCTCATAGTGCTCAGCTTATCTTTGTGTGACTGTATCCCATGGTGTGTCTATGCTGTTGTGTATAGTTGTGTAGTCTGGCTGCATACTATTGCGTGTGTTTCTGATTGTGTCGCATTGTGCTTGTTTGTATGTCTGGTGGGCTCGATTTGACATCTCCGGTCTTTGGTGTCTGTGTAGGTGGTGGCAGAGAGTTTGGCGATGGTGGCCAGATGTCTTCTGACAGTTTTGCTGGTGGTCTCAGCGCCACACCTGGGACTGTATGTCTTCTGCGCAGCACAGGTGTGTGGGCTGAGGGTTTTAGCTTGAGTTGACATTTCAGTAGTCATTTCAGTAGTCATTTCAGTAGTCTTGCATGTGTTTTCACATTGTACCTGTTATGTCAGACTGCTGCAGCTGGAATTGAATTACAAATACAGTTATGTGTCATTGTCTGATACCGTGTTCCCCTGTGATGGAAGTTAGGAAGTTATAGTGTCTGCATGTTCTGTGGGATGATCTTTCCACAGCTGCTCTACACAGGGTGCCTCGCTCTCTGCTATGCTGCCTACTTCTCGCATTTCCTGGGCTCTGCGACAGCAAAGAAGATGGCATTCCCCGTACACAGTATTAGAGACCTGCTACCTTCCGCAGGGAATGGAGAGGTAAAGTTTAGTCATATTCTGTTATTAAAATGTAACTTCTTTTCAGTTACCTATTTGTTTGTTTTTGCTTTTTATTATTACTATTTGACATATGCAGTCATAAATGCCTATTTCCTTTTTTTATTTTTAATTTGTCACTTCCTTAAGAAATTCAGTTAGAGTATGCAGGGCAGCCTTTGACAGCAGTGGACCTGCCCCAGTGTAACCCTTTAACCTCTATCACCTGTCCTTATTTCCTAGCAACCAGTGGTAAACTGGAAACTGGCCAGACTCACGTGGAGCTTCTTCAAGCAGTCCTTCCTGAAGCAGATCCTGACCGAAGGTGCGGAGCTTCCCAACAGTTGTGTTGATGACGTTCTGTCTTCTCTTCATCTTGGTCACCTTAAATCTGATTTAACTCCTCTTCCAATTTTCCCTGAAGTGGTTGTTTTATCTCCGGCATCACCCAGGCTTGGCTGTTGCTCTTTCACACTTCTCTGTGGTTCTTTTAAATGCTGTGTATATTTTTTTGGTTATTTTTCTGGGGAAGTTGGCGGGTTCATATGTCAGTTTTGCTATTGCTCATCAGCCATTCGTCTGTTTCAGGTGAACGTTACGTGATGACCTTCTTAAATGTGCTGAACTTCGGAGACCAGGGTACGGTACTGATCCGGGAATCACATTTATGGAATTGTGAGATGCGAAAAGTGCTTTGATGTTTCAGGGGAAGGACCAAGTCATGGGACATGGGGAATCTACATACATGCAATCATGCCCTCTAACCAAAATTTAAGAAACTGGAAACCCCCACCACTCAACATCCTCTCAAATTTACAGCAGAACTGAGAAACATGTCAAAAGGTCTGTTCTAATGACCAGGAGAGCTCACTGTCAATCACAGCCAGGGTTAATATATTAGGAGCCATTGCAGTAACAAGCATTTGGTGATTGATGGTGCATGATAATCACATCTACAGTGTTACCTCTGGGGTTCTCTCCAGTCTTGTCTGCCTGCTCCTGTTCCCCTCTTCTCTCCCCCATTCTGTTACCCTCTCTCTACCTGCCCCCCCCCCCAGGCGTGTATGACATTGTGAACAACCTTGGTTCCATGGTGGCCCGTTTCGTGTTCCTGCCCATCGAGGAAAGCTTCTACGTCTTCTTTGCCAAGGTGCTGGAGCGTGGGCAGGAGGTCAGGAAGCAGAGAAAGGTCAGCGCAATTTCCACAAGGTCCCGCTAACCTTCTCCCCTGACCAAAATGTCTGAGATCGGGAATATCCACGTTGTTGTGCTGTGTCCCGTGGTTCCTAAGACTTTCTGCAGATTTGACTTTTATCATTATTCAAAATTAGGCCAGTCTTTTAAATGGACATGTTCATCAGGGATGGATATTCTAGCTGGAGAGTAGCCAAATGACAAATATACATACTTCAAAAATGTTGTTCGTTCTGTCATATGTGATATGTTTTATGGTACCCATGATAAGGTATATACGTTTTGACTCAAGAACTAGTTACTTTGAAGCACTGTGGAGTAGAGTTAGCCAGTGAGTCGCTCTGAGTTGACATGTCTTTGCGTCACAGGATGATGTCGCCATGGCTGCAGAGGTCTTGGAGTGCCTGCTGAAGCTGGTGATGATCATCGGACTCATCATCACCGTTTTTGGATACTCCTACTCCAACCTTGCACTGGACATCTACGGCGGCTCTCTGCTGAGCAGCGGGACGGGTAGGACCGAAGTCTGTCCATCTGGCCATCTGCGTGGGACATGGGTGACAGATGGCCAGGTAGGACGGGGGGGAGACGGGCGGGCGGGGGAGGACGCTAATGCTGTTCTCCCACGCAGGTCCCAGCTTGCTGAGATGCTACTGTGGCTACGTGCTCCTGCTGGCTGTAAACGGAGTGACGGAGTGTTTCACCTTCGCCGTGATGAGCAAGGAGGAGGTCGACAGGTCAGGGTTGGGTGACAGACTTGCACTAAGCCTGACACCCCTTCTAGAGATGACATCTCAGCGTTGACAGGCCACATAGATGTTAAATGAGTACTGACAGTGTGTACTGATCTCCATGGAAATGCAGGTACAACATGGTGATGCTGGCCCTGTCAGTGTCCTTCCTGGTGTTGTCCTACTTCCTGACGTGGTTCTTCGGTAGCGTGGGCTTCATCCTGGCCAACTGCCTCAACATGGGTCTCCGCATCACCCACAGCCTGCTCTATATCCACCATTATTTCCAGGGGAGTCCCTGGGTGCCCCTTCGAGGCCTGCGGCCTTCCCCCACCCTGCTGCTAAGCCTGGGGCTCAGCGCGACCCTCACCATCTTCTCAGAGGTATGTGTGGAGGCCACACTGTGTCCCCATGGAAACGGGGTCTAAGGATTCACTTTTAATTGGCTTTGCTCTCTCTAGGGATGTAGAACCTGCCACCCATAAGGTCCTGTTCCTTAACTAGCAATCTGGGAAAGGAGTTCTGTCAGTGCTACACAGCCTAATCTTATGAAACTATATAATCGGCTGTATAAAACCAGCACTTTCTCATAGAAAGATGTTAGGAAAGATAGGAAATTGGGGGAATAATTAGTAATGTGCTACTTCAGTATCCATCCATATTCTTGTTGTTACAAATTATAAGGGAATATGAAGTCTGTCCCAAGCAGCATAGGCCACAAGGCAGGGGAATATTTTAGGATTCCAGTCCATTGCGTAATGGACACTGGCACACACTGTGGACAGTTTCACTTAATTACTCGCCTAATTGTTTTAGAATGGTGTTTCTCAACCTGGTCCTCGGGGTTCCCTAGACGGTCCACATTTTTGCTCCCTCCCAGCTCCCCTGCTAGACGGTCCATGTTTTTGCTCCCTCCCAGCTGCCCTGCCAGACGGTCCACGTTTTTGCTCCCTCCCAGCTCCCCTGCTAGACGGTCCATGTTTTTGCTCCCTTCCAGCAAAAACGGGGACTGTGTTGGGGTCCACATGGATCGGTTTGAGAAACACTGGTTTAGAATACCCAGAGGAACTCCACAAAACACTGAGAGAACATGCGGTCTCCACATACAGTTTGGGAGGAACTCTAGATGTGTGAGGCTACAGTTCCACCAACTGAGCCATTGTGCCACACGGTAGCATAATATGAATTTCTTAATTTGTGGGCTTGAAACAACAGGAAAGATTTATATTGACTATAATAAATCAGTCAGTTCTTTACTTCTTTACTGTAATAAACTGCTAGATGCTGAATCCTATTGGTCTTATTGTACCTAGGCCTTTGTTCTAAGCGTGTTCCTTTCCGGAATTAACCTAATTGAGGTGTACAGACTGCGGCCCAGAAGACTGACAGCTGACGAGTTCAGGCAGCTGGGTGTCCAGCTCCTCATTCTGGTGTCTGTCCTGCTCCAGGGCACCCTGTGCTGTGACGGCGGCTGGCAGCTCAGGCTGGCACATGTGGCTGTGGGCGGGGTCTGCCTCCTCGCCGTGCTGGCCGCCATTCTCCTCGCCGAGACGCGGCTCGTCCGCTTCATCCGCACGCGGCTGCTGACCCGCTGCTCCTGGAAGGAGGCCTAGAGGAACCTATAGAGGGCGCTATGGGTGAACCTACATGCCAGACTGAGCATAACATGGCTCTCTTGTGAGGTGTCTGGGTTTAGGCAGGTCTGGATTCACATGTGCCGCAAGGTCTGTGCTGTGGCACCAGCGGGCCAAGTCTTTTTAAGGTGGTTGCCCGAGTTGGCAGAATATTGTCCCTCCTCTCTCCCCCTACAATTCTCTTGTGCATTGAGACATTGCTAATGCAATCAGCAGCACATGTTTAGTTAGACAACCCAAGGAGTGCATTTGGGTTAAAGGGGGTGTTCATTTAATTTCTATCCAACAAGCGTAAATGACGCCGTCCCGATCACAGTGACTCCTGGAAAATGGACACCTGCAAGCTAGAATTTCAGAATTAAACCTAAAAAGGACCCGGCGTTAAATGCCCAGAGGTTGCACATATTTAAAGACACTGATGTTATAAACACAGCTGCATTCTTTGTGAGATTCAGAAACACATGCAGTAATACGCTTGTGAATGAATGTAAAGATCTAATTAAGTATAGCATTTATATCAGTAGACACAGTACTATGGCACCTGCTCAACATAAACATGGCAGATTTTTGTGCAATTACACTTAATTCAGTGTTGTGTGTTGTTGCTGTCAGTGGTTCATGTGGGTTAGTATCAGGGTGGTTCTGTGGGTAGCACTATTGCCTCATACCTCCTGGGTTTCAGGTTTAAGTCCCCGTGTGTGTGTGTGTGTGTGTTAGCTGGTACTTAGGACTTCCTACCTGGGAAATCCTGCTTTGTTTAATAGTCCTCTGTAATATATAAGCTGGAAGATGGATTGATGTATTGATGGATGGATGGATGGATGGATGGATGGATGGAGTGAGTTCTGGATCTGTGGTTGCCCAGCAGGTGGGGCTATGGTCGGATCATTGAGCACATTTTCATTTTATACATGTATGTAGAGCAGGTAGGGGATGAGTATTCAGTTCATACTGGGCAGCCAATTCATACCATTAATCTGTGTTTGACAGGGAAGTACAACGGTTTGCTTAATGCGGCTGGCAAATTGATCCGTGGCTGCTTGCCGTGGCAGAGAGAAACCTCAAATTAGGAACGTCGTCTTTTTGTGTATTTGTTTTTGGGTTTTTACTTTGGCTCATCTCTGTTCCAGGTCAGAATTTTTTGCAGACCTGCCCTGTTTTGACATATAATATGTAACAGACCCTCGACCTCCTAATGAGTGATTAAGCGGCTGTAAGACGGATGTGAATAGATGGGGGTTGTCTCCATTTTTCTTATACTGGTGAAGGCAGAAGACGTCTTTTGCTTTCTTTTGAAACACATAAACACTGTACACATAAACACGATACTACTCATCGCTGGGACCTACCATTTTGTCCGAAAACCAGCTTAAACTTTTCGTGCGTTGACCTCGTAATTGAAAACTGGGTGGATTTAGGATTTCAAATTACTGTTATAATATAGAATAAAAATATATTTTACTATTTAAAAACACATTAATGGTGCTAATGCATTATTTTAATGCGTATGTAATAAATGTGTTGAGGCTGATTATCACCATTATTAACTAGGCTTTCCCATGTCACGCAGCAGCCTATTACGGGTGATGCAGGCACGTAGCCACGTAGTAAAATAACGTTTTTTTTTTTTTTTTTTTTAACTGAACAGACACGTAGCCAGGAGGTAAAATTCCTCGAAATTTTCTTTCACCCCAGGAAGGTAATCCCCCGGTCCCCCTTAATCGACTGAGGGGCAAAAAGTACTGAACGGGACCCTCCCCCCAGATCGGAGAAATATCACATAGAATCAAATGCATCAAATAACCTTTGGGGTAGACGTTTATATTTGCCCTACTCCATACTTTTTAAAACTGATTATTCCGGAGATAAAAATAACGGTACAATGGGAAACTGACTTGTGTTACATGAAATTCTTACTTTTAAGTAGTTAAACGCCAAATGCATTTTATTTGGAGTCATTTGGGATTGTTGGTTTTTAGAAATGCACTGATGTTCATCAGCCTACTTAATTAATACCCAAATTAACGCGTACAGTGGTTAACAAGCTTAGTGCCGTCTGGGTACGTAGCCGTGTGCGGGGCGGTGTTTATTAGGTATGCATTTATCGAGCCGACACCAATAAATACTACTGAGTAAATCATTCTTAATGACTAGCTCCTTTTTAAAGAAATGTTTAAAATGGGCCTGTTCATTTAGAATTATGATATTTTTGATTACGTAATAATCAGCCTATAGTGCATGGTGTTCATTTATGTGGTTTGGCACTAGTTTTATAAAACTGATCTGGCCTGTGGCCTTCCTAAAAAAATTGGGTTCTTCTGTGATAATAAAAACTTGGTTTGAAAATCGTTGCAGCCTATTTTATATGCCAACAAAAGAACATCTGATATAGAGTAGCCGAAAGTGGCAACGTTGCCATACTGGGATCGCCTGCCTTTTCGTTTAACGTTAACCGCCGTTAAATGATTTGTGTCCTGTATCTATCGTCATATGTCATTATTTATAGTTGCATAAAATCCTCGGCACGGCTCTGTAGCAGCAGAAAGACCTCGGCACGTGCTGTTACATTTTACAGGCGATTCAGTTCACAGTGACAGTGATATTTGGCTCATATTAGTAAATATGTTCTTTTGTTTTATTTTCTTTCAAACCCAACCAGATCGGCAATTTACCTTTGATGCAATCTAGGAACGTTAAGGACACGGTCGATTTATCTAAGAGAAAAATAAATTATAAGCAGACAATAGGCTATACCGATAGGGAGTAACGCGTGCTCATCTACAGTAATACATAAAAAACTGCGGATTTCATTTTCTCTACTGAATGGTTTGTTCCTACATTTAATATAAAGGTTTTGCTTTAATATTATTTGTAACAATTACATTTAAATGGCAACGTGCCATTTGGTTTCCATATAAGTCAGGCTATTCGTATCATTTTAATTCGTAGTTCTGGAATACGTGTGAACAACGAAAACCTATTATGTAGCCTATTACTGAAACTGTGCCAGGACATGCTGGAGCCGTGTGCCGGACACAGATACATTCACCGAGAGCTGTTTTCTAGCAACAATCGCTTTGTCAGCAGTTCTAAGATTCATAATCGAGAAAGGCTGCACAAAGGTTAAGTTTGTCGTCTAACTACTTGTTCGCCCTTATGGACAAGACTGTAAATTGATAATAATATAGAACATAGTCTATAGGCTATCCCTGCATGTTATTTCTCAGCAATAACATAACTCTAACAATGAAGTGGGGCGCCGTGCTTATTGTTTTATGTCATTTAAAGATATTCTTTCACCGGTATTCAGGGTATCGGAATGAGTCTCTAAATAAAGCGGAATAAAGTACATAACGCATCTCAAGGTCCGCCTTCGCCTCGCAACGCACCGCACAAAGAAGTGCGATTCTTGTTTCACTCCCTTAAATTATTATGTCTCTTAAGCTAAATTCTGCCCCAATAGCTATATCTATACACAGATAAAAGTGGAAAGTCCAGTTATTTTATGAATAGGCAAATAATTTCACATGTTTCTTGAAAACCCGGTAAAAAAAAAAGTGGCCGTGTATTTAGGCGGCTGCGCATGCGCAGTGGGAACCTGTGCCATATTGGAATGAGGTTATGACCGACCAGCCGGACGGAGGTGCAGCATCTAAAATCAACTTTATAAAACTCTAATCAGGTGAGATTCACACTTGTGGTTAATCTCTTACGTAGAGCTAAAGCTGCCCTAACGAATTAATATAATTCAGTTGCTCGGGGCTGCGTATCCGTCTTTTTTCCCTCTGCCAAAGGTGCTGCTTAGGGCTCAGTCGGGTCTAAGCGCTCCTGCGTTTCGGTAACTTAGAGGGGCGAAGCGCAGCGCAGCGCATCCAGGCTTCCGACACGCCGCTCATCATGCACTCATCTCAGCAGCTTGACCCAGACGAGAGGCAGCCGATTAAAAAAAAACCTGTTTTTCTGTTCATTCTGCTTTGGGCAATCCTTATTGCATTAAAGTTGAGGCTGTCTGCGCCATAGTGCCGTTTGGAATAAAGTGCCCGTCAATAAATGCAGCGTTATCGTTAGAAACGGGGAAAAGCGCTCCAGTCTGAAGTCCGGGGCACTGCGAATAGGAAATGGCAGTGCGCAGCCGAGCTGGGGGGTTTGCGCTCGCTGGTCTGCGGGTATGCATGCTTAGCACTCCCACTTGCAAATGAGACGTGTCGCCGTGTGCCGTCGAGCGAACAGTCCAAGTTGTCATGAACGAAGTTGGCGACTTCGGCTGGACCGTGGCGCCCTGGCATCCCTGTCACTGCCAGGCACGCGGGGACGCGGAAGCTGCGCGCGCGCGGACGCGCAGGTCGCATGGCGTGTCGCGTCCCGGCCGGCGTGGAGTTTCGCCCGAGAGATGTGCTGCTTCGGCCGCCCGTTTGCAGTCAAGGTCACTGTTTTTTAAGGGCTTGTTTGTGTTTTAAGGGGGGTTTCCTCCCAGCCCCACATAGTCTACAGTAAGTACTAGAGTAAGATGGGGGTATTCTGCAGTTGAGCTCAGTGAGGTTGGTATGTGAGTGTCCAGGCAGCTGGCCGTTTGGGCTTAATTATGGAAACTGGGGTTGTGGGTCATGCCCATCCCCCTCCTTCAATCACTTTATTGGCTTCTTTTTTAAATATTTAAATTATATTTAGATTCCTAAGAGGTTGTTTGCCTCTGTGGTTGGGGGTTTGAATCCCAAGTTGCTGTGTGTGTGTGTGTGTGTGTGTGTGTGTGGAGTTTTCACATTCTCCAGTAGTGTGATTTATGTTTGTCTGTGCGTGTTCTGCAGAAATTCTGTACCCATGACAAAATGTCACCCCCCTCCTGCCCATATTTACATATTTTACATATCCAAAGATCCCTGTCAAGTGCTGGGCCCTCTGAATCTGCCCCTCCATGGCCCTGGGTGTCCTGCAAAAGATTGGCATCCTGTCTAGGATGTCCACTGACATGTCCTCTGTGTTCTGACATAGGCTATTAGCTCACTTTAAGTCTGTAATGGACACATGGAAACACTGATATTGCTGCAGTACTTTTAAGGACTATAATTGGCTAAGTGATATAAGCAAGCAATAATTGGATCCAATCACCATTTACCTGATTCTGTGCAGTTTAAAAACTACACTGCATGTCTGTGTCCTGGGGATGATTTTAATACTTTCTTGAGCAGCTCAGGTTTGTGATATTGAGGCCAGGTATATCTGCTAAATTGACTGTCAGGGCCTATTGGATATTCTCATTTAACCAACATCATTCAGCTTAGCCACTGGCCAGTTAATTTGCCTAAATGAAAAGTTAACATGTCTTGGATGTTTTGATTTTTGTTGTTTATACGATTCATTCTAAACTTCAAAGACGTTTAAGGAATTTGTTGGTTGCCGGTTATTTGTAAATGTCTCTTTACTCCCTAACCTGATTGGTTTGTGTGCCGTGAAAGACTAGGTGTCGCCTTTTTCAATTTGGGGGAAGTCCTTACCCTTCCTGTTGCAGTATTTTCATCGTAGAAGCAGTTTGCGGTTGGGAAGTCGTTCCTGCAGTGGAAGGTGCCAGCGCTTACAGGAACTTCTCTGTGTGGTACTTTTGTTGTGTTTTTGTTGTGGTTTTCGTGCTGCTCTCTGGCTGATTCCCTGTGGTCCATTCTCTGGGGTCAGGCTGGCTTTCAGTGTAAACCATCCGATGCTGAATGATGCTGTCAAGTTTGGGTAAAGGTGTGTCCATGTGGGGTATTTAACCTAGTGTAATGAGTTTTTTGAGTGAGTTATTCGTTTTTATAAATATGTTTTATCCTGGGGCGTGGGCTGGACTCTTTTGCCTAATTTTACTGGATCTAGCTCTTGCTCATTCAGATTCATTACTCAGCTTCCACTACAAAGACACATAACTCTTTGATCATAATCTCTCCACTTTTTAAGTATATTCAACCATCCTCTTTTTCATCCACCCTTCCATACTTTAATTTTTACTTGGGCAGATTTCAAAAAGCTCTTGGGTTCTAGATATAGACCAAGCACATATTTCTAAATGATGAAGGACAGACTTGCGCCTGTAACCACAGGTGTGTTTCTCAGTGTTTCTGACTGTGTGCTAAGCAGATCTTTATGAGAGAGTGTAGTTCTGGCTTTCAGAGGGTTTGGAGAAAAGAGGAAGGTGGAGAAGGTGTTTGGGAACAGGCTGAAACTGCGAGGTGTTACTCAGAGGTGCCTGCAGTGGGATTTACACTCTTTACTGTCAAACTTTTCCCAAGGTGTGTCATTTTTGCCACACAGGCATGTATGTATTTTTTGGAAACGGGCTGAGGCAGGGCCTTCAGCCAACTTGTGGGTGGAGGACCATGGAGTGAGTCATTTAAGTTTTTGCTGAACTGACAGTTCTACCCATCCTTCAATACCACTAGATATTTTTACTGGAGTGATTCAGATGCCTGAAGGGTGCTGGTATTCCTGTACCTTTAAGATGATCCTCCCCTTTAAAAGCAGTGTTCATTTTTCACCCAGCCAAAAACAATGTCATTAGTGAACAATGATACATATGTAACCCCTCCGGTGAGAGGGAACTCATTAATGTCCAAGTGTGGGGTGTCTATATCCATGAACAAAGAACAACAAAATACAGCAGCCAGGAGAGAGGGGCAGGGCGAGGAAGAATAGGGGGCAATTTTGCCCGTAAAAATGGGAGAGACAAATCTGTGGCAGGATGTTGTTGACTTTGTTTACTCTCCACTTTACTGCAGGTGGGCTGTGGGGCAGCTGGTTACCCATCATGCACTGTGGTCTTCTGGAGGCTGGTGAGTTGAGTCTGTTCTGCTTTTGTTTCAAGTGAAACATTCTGTAAGAGGTCGCAGTGTGTACTGTGAAGAGCTGATGTGACACATGGGTAACATGCGCGCATGTCTTAGAGGCGGCATCTGGCCAGGAGGACTCTGACTTCAGCTGGGAGGAGTACCTTGAGGAGCAGGGGGCTTCTGCTGTGCCCCACTCTGCTTTCAAACATGTGAGTCTGGCAGCCTGCAACACAATGTGAGGGCATAAAAAAATGTTAGGTTCTGCCCCATTGTCAGTTCTACTTGCTGATGGATGGGTCTAAGTTTTTATTTTTATTTTATTTTTTTACATTTACAGCATTTGGCAGATGCCCTTAGCCAGAGCGGCATGTCATGTGTTTTTGTCTTGTGTACATAGTAGAATAGAATTCTTGTTTCCTGCAGACCCTAATTCTAAATAAATAGGAAACTGTTGGTGTGAGGAGTACTGGCAGCACCTGACTTTTCTATAGAAGTAATGTGCCCTGCCCCGCCCCTGCAGGTGGACCAGGGCCTGCAGACTGGGCTCAGCCCTGGCATGAAGCTGGAGGTGCCCCTGCGTGACTCACCTGACACGTACTGGGTGGCCACCATCACCACCACCTGTGGCCAGCTGCTGCTGCTGCGCTACGAGGGCTTCCATGACGACCGCAGGGCCGACTTCTGGTGTGACATCATGACTGCAGACCTGCATCCCATTGGCTGGAGCCGGCAGCAGGGCCGGCCTATGAAGCCCCCAGAGGGTGAGAGATAAAAAGGGCGGCTTTTAGAGATGTAGAGAATTCACTATCCTCTCCTCATTGCTGACAGTGCTCTGGCTGTGTTTTTATCCTGTTACCCTCAGGCATCCGAGAGAAACATGAGCACTGGGAGACTCTACTGGAAAATGTGCTGTCAGAGGCCTGCAGCGTGCCAGCTAACCTGCTGGATGGGGTGCGTTCTGGATGGGCGTCCATGTGGGATTGTGGGTAATGATGCAGACTGGGCAGGATCAGCTGTATGTGGCACCGGTGAAGGTAATAGACAGGGCGGACAGGCTTTTATACAGCTGGATCTGAGAGGTGTTCTGCTCTCTTCGGGGGTGGAATGTCAGATGAATATTTAGACTGATTAAAAACTGTAAAAGAAGGGTAGTCGCATGACGGACTTTGAGTTTAGGGTCAAAGCATTTGGGCCACTAAGGATCCATTAAGGGTTTCCCTAGACAACCACTAGTAAGATATGGTATGAAAGGATAAAGCGGACTTATCCGTACCTTCACTGTTCCTGACAGCCTAACCGTGGGAAGAACCTGATGGACCTGCTGGCATCAGGGACCAGTGTAGAGCTGCGGGACCCGGCTGATAGCACTGCTGTCTGGGGAGCTACCATCGAGGAGAATGTGGGGGGGAGGCTGTGCCTCCGTTACGCCGGCACCGAGGAGCTGGCCCCCACACGTGGCAGGGTCTGGCTCTTTTATCTCCACCCACTGCTGCACCCACCTGGTTGGGCAAAAGAGCATGGCTGCGCCTTCACCCCCCCTGCTGGTCAGTGTCGATATTACACGCCAGTCGGGATATAAGCAAATAAATTACATTTTCCTTTTGCAGTATCATTGGAGATACAACAACGTGTACACTTCTGAATAGTAGGAGATGCATGATGTGAATGATGCCAGTGGTTGAATTATGTGATCATAGGGGATGTGTGTTATAAAAATAAAGAACACATTAGACAGCGAACAGAAAGAAGCAAGTGTAAGGTAAGCCATGTAGGGAACAGGAATATAAGGCACAAGTACTATATGGGTGCCACGGAAATACAGGAAGCTGATAGTGAAAAAGACCCTGGTGTATATATTGATGCTTCCATGTCCCACTCTGGCCAGTGTGGGGAAGCAATTAAAAAGGCCAATAGGATATGGGTTACATCTCCAGGTGTGTGGAGTTTAAGTCAAGGGAGGTAATGTTAAGACTATACCATTCTTTGGTAAGACCCCACCTAGAATATTGTGTGCAGTTCTGGTCACCTTACCTTAAAAAGGACATTGCCGCCTTAGAAAGGAGTCAACGCAGGGCTACAAGAACGATTCCTGGGATAAAAGGAATGTCTTATGAGGAAAGGTTAGCTGAGCTCAATCTGTTCAGCCTCAAGCGAAGGAGACCAAGGAGGGACATGATCCAAGTATATAAGATTCTAACAGGTCTGAATGCTGTCCAGTTAAATAGTTACTTCAATATTGGTTCAAATAAGAGAATTCATGACTATAATTGGAATTTAACAGGAGAACATTTCAATCTGGAGTTGAGAAAAAACTTCTTTACACAGCAACTACATAGAGTATGGAATAGTCTTCCTGTTAGTGCGGTGGCGTTTCTCCCCAGACGAGCTTGATGGGCCGAATGGCCTCCTCTCGTCTGTACATTTCTTGTTCTTATTTTCTAAATCAGACCTATACAATCTCAGTAGAGATGTTTGCATTTCTGTATGGGCACAGAAAACAGAAACGTGCTTTTCTGTAACCGTTTAAATAGTAGCCTACAAGTTGGTTGTCTCCTTAACTGTACATTTTTAATGTAGAATTTGATGCCGTTGAAGAGTGTGTGTATGTATACAATGCATTTGTAAACTGTGTGTTTCCTCCATGTATTTACTGCCTGGTGTGTGCATGCAAGTTTATACTGTTTGTCTTAGGGTGTATTGTTTTAGTCCATGCCTAAAAGTGAGTCCTTACACTGTATAAGAACATAAGAACTATACAAACGAGAGGAGGCCATTCGGCCCATCAAGCTCGCATGGGGAGAACTTAACTAATAGCTCAGAGTTGTTAAAAT
>JAODKN010000127.1:26872500-26883769 GCA_026774425.1 Petrocephalus zakoni
CCCTGCGGTACCCCACTATGAACGCAGGCCCATTGTGACATTGTACCTCTTATAACTACTCGCTGCTTCCTATCTGTATAGTGTGTGCTCAATCCACCCTCTTATACCACATGCACACTTACTGTTTAACTTATTCTGCTGTATTGCAGTGATCCGAGACCTTCAGAGTGATGCGAACTGGGACGAAGTTCGGCAGCAAATGAGCAACCAGATGCATGATGGGACTGTAGCCGAGGGGCTCAAGCTCATGGTTTGTGCCGCTGGCAGGGCTGCTAATGTTGGCCTGGCCAATGCGCTTAAGTGCTAGAACCACCTGTCTGATCACATCTCTGCTAATTTCTGTATGAAACACCATCTCCCAGGGTGCATCTTTTCATATTACCAAAGATTTATGGGGAGTTTCGAGAAAAATACAGTGATTAACAGATGCTAGCTGAGAGTATCTCAGGGTGAGCAGTACGACAAAAATATCACAACTTTTCTCAGGCAGGATTACGATCAAAGGGTTAATCCCAATTCTTTTCCATGTTGATTTTTAAGACTATTTTGCAATTTTGTAAAGAATGCAGCCAAATTATATTTTTAAAATCGAGGAATTAGACCTATAAGGTAATAAAGCCTAAGAGGAAGAAAAAACACTTACCGATGTAAAATTCTCCTCCATGTCGTTTGTGCCGCTATGATGGAAAATAGAGAATGTGAAACAAAGGCATGAAAGGGAGAGAGGTTCGAAATCCAAGCTACTCCCTACTGTTTGCTATTGCCAGTTTATTGGTGTGTCAAAACAGATTTGGCTGACAAAACACCAGCAACTAACAGAATGTGCACTGTATCACACAACATTAAGTCACACACCCCTAAGAATATCTTTGGTGGGCGTAGGATAAAAAAGCGTAATCTGTCTTTATTTCGATCAGCTCTTTCCTTGTCTTGTGGGTGTCGCCAGCATGCGGCTTGCTTCGTTTTCGTGTTTCTCAGTGCCACCGGCTCAGAATCCTGTGGTGTTCCTTCATAAACTCTGTGAATTTCCATTATGTCCTGGGAGAAGTGGAATGTGTATCTAGTGATAAATGCACGCCTTACATTTCCCACTCCGCTTGCATCCAGGATAAGGTGGCCACCTCCGTCCACTGCTTCACCGAGGGGATGAAGCTAGAAGCTATAGATCCAGCTGCTCCTTTCCATATCTGCCCCGCCACGGTCACCAAGGTAACCTCATGTCTGCACTGGTTTCCTACACTCACAAGTGCAAACGGATCTGAAGATGTTCATAGTCATCTTGGCTTTTCGATAGTAAGAACAGAGGCAGAAAAGGTCCAGAACTGGACTGGTGGATACATAGCAGGAAGAGGGCGGCATACTCGAGGGCAGAGGCTTACTTGGCTCTTCTCTCCAGGTGTTTACCAGCACGTACTTCCTGGTGGAGATGGATGATCTGAGGCAGAATACAAGTGGGAGGGGTGGAGGGCCCTCCTTCCTGTGCCACCGGGACAGTTCGGGGATCCTGCCCGTGCAGTGGAGTCTCAAGAACGGCATCCAGCTCACCCCCCCGCCAGGTGAAGCATCCAGCTCAGACGGCCCGCCCCTCCCGTCCCCGCGTACACCGCTGGAGAGTTCTACAGAATGGTTCAGAAATAGCCGCACATGACACACTTCTTACAGGTGCACTGTCGCCATCATGGAGTGAGCAGTGGACAGCGTAACTGAAAATAGCTGTGAGAGACTCAGAAATAAGAGCCGACGAGGAGACAGCTGTAAGATGATCAGCTGGAAGCTGGGCTGGGGTAACCCTGCTTTAAAGGCAGGGTCAGCTGTGGCATCTAAATTAATTACGATTTATGCAGCAGTGTAATGTACTTAATGGAAGAGCTTTACCCCTCGCAGGAAGCTGCGGTTTTAGTCGTTCAGTCTGCAGCTCCTCCTCTGGCCACTAAATCCATGTTTGGTTATTTTCAGTGCAGCCAGACCTCTGCGACACAGTAAAGACCCGACTGTGGCAGGATGGTGGTGCGATTCAGACACCAGTAGGGATGTTTCTTCACAGTCCACAGCCTCAGAGTCCCGTTTCACATGTGCTCATTTCTGTGCCCGTACAGGGTACCAAGGGCAGGACTTTGACTGGGCTGACTACCTGAAACAATGCGGGACAGAGGCTGCACCCCAGCACTGCTTCCCCGTGGTGAGCCGGAGACGCCGAATGCACGACTGACTCGCTAACCAACTCCGGTGTGACGCTGTCGATGGTGGAATGACCCCGTCGCATGTCTGTGAAACACAGAGTTGTTCCTGCGTGCGGTATTAGGTCTCAGGCTAGTTATTAATGTAGTTGGTTGCTGTATCTCCTAAGGAATGATGAAAGATACTTGCATGTTGTGCACATACATACCAGGAGATACAGAGTCTGACTGTTTCCATCTTTCAGGAGTCGTCGGTTCACAGTTTCAGGGAATCCATGAAACTGGAGGCTGTGAACCCTCTATCCCCTGAGCACATCCATGTGGCAACTGTCACCAAGGTCAGAGGTCAATACATCTGGCTGAACCTGGAAGGTAGGAACTCTCTCTTTCGATCGATATGGCGGGGGTGAGGGGTGTATTTAGGGAATACAAGTAGATTGTATTTGTTGTGGTTGAAGTGGCTCTCCAATGTTTCTGTAAAGGGAGTGTCTTGAAAAACACTCAATGTAATTTACATTCATTCGTACGTACATACATACATACATACATACATACATACACATACACACACACACACACACACACACACACACACACACACACATAGGCTGAGGTCTATAATTCAGGAAACACCTCTTCCCCCAAACAGGCAATTTCAGCAGTTTTATGATTTGATTCAAATACACTTCGATTTTGACTTAGTTCTGGTTGTATTTGAATTAGATCAATAGATAGTTGTATTGTGTATTTTTTGTTGTTGTTTTAATGCTCTATTTTCCACTGCAGAAATTGTCTCAGACTCCAGGTAACAGAAATCATAAAAGGTTTTTAAAAAATGACAGTAAAGCAGGTGCCACTAAAGACATGACAGCTGTGCTGTCAGCTTTGTTTGACACCAAATAGGGGTTCTTAGTGATGTAAGTCAGGACATGGATGCTGTCTAAGGAGCTGAGGAATTGCAGAATTCAGCAATGCCTTCTCAACTTCTACTGTGGTTAAATCTCTGTTACGCTACCTGTACAGCTGTACTTCTTACAGACAGCTGACACTCTCCCCTGGCACGGTGGCCCGAACCACTGGAGCTGAACATACCTGAATATCCAAGATTGAAATGTAACATCTTGTTAACGTCTTTTTGTCCAGGGCTGAAGGAATCCCTTCCAGATGTGATTGTCCATGTTGATTCCATGGACATCTTCCCAGCCAGCTGGTGTGAGACCAGTGGCTACCCCCTTCAGCACACCCGAAAACCTAAAGGTGGGTGCCTCTCATCCAGAGCCTCGCGTTTCATTTTCTCCTTTCAGTTACTTCTGCAAAGCTGATAGAAATTATCTGCACTGTATCAGAATCCCTGCTGGTGTCCTGCTCTTCAGCAAATGACTCTAGCTATGAGGTTAATCGAAAGTGCCTCTCGTGCGGTCGGAGGACTTGTGGCCGCAGGGTCCTGAAGGCCGCCATCGTTACAGAGCATTTTTCTCTCTGCAGCTCCGAGACAGAGGAGAGTGGCTGTGGTACAGCCAGAGAAGCAGTGAGTATGAGGCCCGTTTATGGCTCAGGTAGCTTTGATGGTTTTGCCTTTACCTGTCGTTTTGCTCCTCTTTGCAGCAGGGACCCACCCAAAGCCTCACCTTCAAATGCACCTAGACAGCAGGCCAGCAGCCCGTCAGAGCATGGTGTGTGGCGGCCGTCCGTCCACCTACCGATGCCGAGGCCTGCATGCCCTGTGGTCTGACCGCGTCTTTCTCTGCTCCAGCGGGACAGAACAACGGGAAATACAGCTGCCCTAAGATCTACTTTAACCACCGGTGCTTTTCCGGACCTTACCTGAACAAGGGCCGAATCGCAGAGCTGCCCCAGTGCGTGGGACCCGGCAGCTGCGTGCTGGTGCTGAAAGAGGTGAGCGCATATGTGGGCCGATTCGGGCCGGTTCTCGGGCGCCACGTCCCCGGCTCCGACGTCACTTCCCCTTTCCCTCCCCGCACTGGGCGTAGGTGCTGACACTGCTGATCAATGCGGCCTACAAGCCCAGCAAGGTGCTGAGGGAGCTACAGCTGGATGAGGACATGCGATGGCAGGGACACCGAGAGACGCTCAAGGCCAAGTGAGACCGCGTCGGAGTGCTCTGGGCTTGACTAGGTTCTTGTAGACTTTAGAGGTTGCAGCGAATGAGTAAGTCTGCAGTCTGTGTAGCTCCTGTGGCTCTACAGCTAGAGCGTTGTCCTCAGGGACCCGTAGACAGTCCATCTCTTTGCTCCCTCTCAGCTGACTTTGGGTCCCCAAGGACCGGATTGGGAAACTGAGCTAAAGCATTGCAATAGCTACACAAAGGGTTTTTTTTTTTTTTTTCCTTTCGAATCCTGGGGAGTGCACATAAATAACTTATATCACTACTGTGGTCTATAAATCAGGACTTTGATTCAAGATAAAAGTGTCAGAAAAAGAAATGTAATGAATCTGTAATTCATACGTGGATCAGTATTTCTGGAGTCTGTTTTCCATGTGGGGCTCTGCTAAGTTGGGTCAACTCACGTTTCTGAGATTTATGGATCTGTCTCCCAGGTACAGGGGCAAGAGCTACCGGGCCACAGTGGAGCTGGTGAGGACGGCAGACCAAGTGGGCGAGTTCTGCCGGAGGACCTGTATGAAGCTGGAGTGCTGCCCCAATCTGTTTGGGCCGCTCATGGTTCTGGAGTGCTGCTCGGAGAACTGCGCCATTCTCACGAAGACCAAATACAGTCAGTGGCTGACGGCAGGCCGCCTTTCTCCCTTCCGCTGTGTCTCAGTCTCGCATCATACTGTATCTGTATGTGTGCCTTCTGCAGCACAGTACTACGGTAAGAAGAGCAAACAGGTTGGGCGGCCCCCCGGGGGGCACACCAGCCTAAAGGGCAGTGTGAAGAGAGCCGGAAGACGGAGGAGGAAGAGGAAGCACTGCTTCGTTCACAAGAAAAAGCGCTCGTCGGCCTCGCTGGACACCCCCCCCGGCGGCTCTCCGCAGGTGCCGTACCAGCACGCGCGTGGACAAGTAACTGCGGCGATGGCTTACGGCTCCACATTCAAGCATTCTGATAGACCCTGCTCCTACAGGCTAGTGGTGAGGAGGAGGAGGACCTGGATGAGGAAGATTCCCTGAGCGAGGACTCCAGTTCAGAGCTGCTGGATGATTCTGAGCAGTCCGAGTGGAAGTCCCAGCCCGTGTCCCCCACTCAAGTGGAGACATCCCCCCCCCACCGCCGTCGTCGCAAGACCCACTCTCCGTCATGCTTTGATGATGAGAACCAGCCTCCTGTTACAAAGGTAATGCACCTTTCCCTATACAGTAACCCCTTCACATTCATAAATGTGAAAATACACAAGTAATGCGTGGGCACCCTCTAGCTCAACCCATAACAGTCTGCTAGTCTGAATGATGACATAAAAAGTCTATTTATTACCAAGTTCTAAACGAACAGTACCATACTGTACACTTGGCATGTCAAATTGCCTTGTCATTTCTTATGTAGACATTTTCATTTGATATAATTTAGATGGTTCGGTTTGTATATTATATACTATCTGTATATAGAAAGTTACAACTGTAGACATTAGGAACTCCATGTTTTGGACCCATTATTAAAAATGCAAAATTAAAGGCCTGAAAAGTTATTGCTAGAAATGCGAGATTCCACTGTCGCAAAGACGGCAAACACGCAAGTGAGGCTGGTTGCCTAGCCAACAGTCTGCCGCATACCCAGACCAAAACTTTTAATATTTATCTAATATTTATTTATATTTAATATTTAAGATATTGCACGCACTTATACTAACAGATACTATATATTACTAATTAGGGCTGTCACCTTTTCCAAAAATGAAGTTTGAACGAATTTCAGATGTCACGCAATTCGTTGGAATATATTCAAACACCCGTGACCCGGTTCGACTTCCAATATGGGTTAAAAAGTGACAGCCCTATCACTACGATTTATATATTACATGATTTTATGTGATCCAAATCATTTTCAGTATTGTTTTTGGTTTATGCATCATGTTTCAGTTTCTGGATTTTTTCAGAAGCTCAAAAATGTTCCATGTCTAGTCACCAGACACAGAGGATGCCTCATAGATGCATTAGACAGCATTACCAGCACTTGACTGAGTTTGATAGGAGTCATATTGTGGGTTTTCGTAAGGCTGGGTGGTTGTATCATGCAGCAACACCAAGCATTACAGAACCCCATGACCTGGTATTGGACTCTGTACAACACCCCATGTCATCTCGCACCGTGTCTCAATGACTGGCACCAGCTGGACTGTGGTTTCACCGTTCCATGTGTAGGCTGCCATTAACATCAGCGCAGAGATGGCTGCTTTTGGGTGGGGGGGGCCATGACATGAGTTCAACTCTGTTGTCCGTTTGGTCTGACATAATAGTCATTGCAATACAGTCACACGACCTTTCACCATGTGCAGATTCATTTCATTTCTACTATTTTATCTGGTTGCTTAACTTTTTTTTTTTGGTCACTGAGTGTATTTCTGTAGTTATAAGATCAACCCTGACATTAAGGGCCAATGGAGTTTTGTATCAAGTCCTTCAGATCTTCACGTAATCTCCTGCTGGCTTAGTCTCTCTTGAAAACCACAAAGGCTCCTCACGTGTCTCTCTCTGTGTTTGGCTGTTCCCAGAAGCTGTGTCTGGAGAGCAGCCCCTTGGAATGGAGTGTGGCGGACGTGGTGCGTTTCATCCGCACTACTGACTGCGCCCCGCTGGCACGCATCTTCTTCGACCAGGTAACGAAAGGAGCGATTGGCTATTGTAGCTATCGTATGCCGCTATTCTTACTTGCTGACTAAGGGCAATAATAAACTAACCCTGTAGCCCCGTTTGTCTGCCGCTACCCACCTCCCCCACCCTGAGCGCGGTCTGCGCCACTGGTGACCCAGGCTGTCTGTGTCTACAGGAGATTGATGGCCAGGCCTTGCTGCTGCTGACGCTGTCCACCCTGCAGGAGTGCATGGACCTGAAGCTGGGGCCGGCAGTCCGGTTATGCCGCCACATTGAGCGGGTCAAGTTAGCCTTCTACCAGCAGTATGCTGACTGAGGTGCCCTGAGAAGAGCATAGCCCGGCCGCGAGGCTTGAGGTGCCCTGAGAAGAGCACGGCCCGGCCGCGAGGCTCTCCCGCCTTGACACCCACATCCACGCCAACTGGAGTCATGGAAGGTTTGACGTTTGTGATTTGAGGGAAAGCCGGTAATGGATTTCTAAAATATTTCATTTGCTATTTTGCATCGCCACAGACACTTGTTAAGGTGCAGCAGGGACGATTTTGGCGGCCACGAGCTGACGGATGCAATAATGTAAGCACAAAAAGACTGGGAAAAGGGATCTCACCTCTGGGATCATTAGTTGTGCTGTATGGAGTATACTTTGGTGTGTGTGTGTGTGTGTGTGTGTGTGTGTGTGTGTGTGTGTGTGTTAACGGATGTCCTTATATAGGAAGAAGCAGTAAACCTAAAATTTTAGGTTTTGATCTTTGCACAGCCCGGTGATACAGTGGCTGAGAAACTTACTCCCGACACAATGGTTGCAGGTTCAAATCTGACTATTGCTTTAACCATAAGGTACAGTGCATGCCCAGACCATAAGGTACAGGTGCGTGCCCAGGCTGCTTCAGTAAACATCTCAACAAACGTGTTGCTTTTTAATAAAAATGATTGCTAAGCAAATCAATAATTACCTTCGCTCCCTCTGTCATTTTTTTGCCTGTTACTTTAGCATTATTGGAAACTGGGGCTTGCAGTACTCCTTGCGATTAAAATAATTGTTTTCAGATTGAAATTTACATGGCTTATTGCCCTTAAGATTTCTTGCTAATATCTTGCATGTCGGAGGGCCGGATTTGGACTGGCCGTGAATGTGGTTCTGTTCTCCCACATCACATGCTCCTGGTTTTTCTGTGATGCATGTCTGACTCCAGGAACATTTTTGCACTTGCATTAAACCTGAATCTTATAAAACAGTGGTTCCCAAACACTTGTTCCATTCTGACTGTCTGATCTGACCGTCTTGGAAACTAATCTCCAAGCCCATCAATAGCTGAAGGGGGTGAAGTCTTGTGGAATGACAGGGAGAAGTCTGGGAACTGTCACCAGTTGCTAGCCTATCGCGACGGCGGGATATGCTGGCTTCTGTTTCCATTTTTTGTTTTTTTGGTTTTTTTTTTCTTCCCCCAGTAAATTTCCAGATTTGTATTTCATTGTTTGCATAGTGAATTGACCTGCCTGGTATTTCAGCTGGGAGTTCTTAAGCTAATCCAATCTCCCCGAATCTGCAGCCACTGAGGACTGGGACTGGGTGCAGTCCTGGCCTGGCTCTGGAATGTGAAATATCCCTGCAGTACTGCCTTTTTCCAAAGATGAGCTGTGTACATTAACAGGTCCTCTGAAAATGGAAATTGTAGGTTTAAAAAGCCTCCCGTCCCCTCAGACTCTGAGCCTGTCATATAACATCAGTACTGAAAAATCCTCAACAGCCATAAGAATTGTTGAATTTATTACTGTGTAAATTTATTTGTATGTACATTTGTGGAGAATGGATATTTAAAAGCTAACACTTGCAAAACGGGCTGAAGTATTTTCAAATAAACTTATTAATGTGTTTCTTTTTTACTTTCAATTTTAAGATGTGCTACATATAGTATGTATAGTATGGCTGGAACTATGTGAGACATTGTCATATTGCATACAAGTAAAGGCTCTTTGCTCATTTTTGTCACTGCTGTAGATATGTTGCATTTAAAGCAGGTATGTGGGAGGTGAAATTTATCAGTGAAATGCCATACCGTGCAATCCATTTGTTATAGGTCCCACTTTTGGAAATTTTACCTGTTTTTTTATTTATTTAAAAATAATCTTTAGAATAATTGAGATGTAATTTTCCCATAAATACCAAGCTTTGGTTTGGTTGTGAGAGAGTGAATGGTTCTTTGGGTTAAATGTTATTTTCTGTAAATAAAATGTTAATTTCATGGACATGCTCTTCTGGATATAATTTGTTGACAACACTCCAGAAACCCAGGTGTTTTTTGAATGGAAGAAAAGTCTGGTTCATGCAGGATTTGGGTTGGCGGGCTGAGTGCAACAGTTAGTCTCTGTTGTCCGTTTGGTCTGACATAATAGTCAACAGTCAATAGTCCTGTTAAATTGTATGGCTTATTTTTCTGAAGTTTCAGACTTTAGCACCCTTCTGTTTTAATGACAATATTGCAGACTCTTGGCATTCTTTCAACCAGCCTCCAGATGTAGCCACCTGGAATTGTTCTCCAACAGCCTTGAAGGTGTTTCCACATGTTCTGAGCACAAGTTGGCTGCCTTGTTCTTACTCTTAGACCCAGCTCTTTTTGGTTGGGGGATAGTGGGGGCCAGGTCTTTTCTCACAGCACTCTTTCCTTGTTTTCAAGGTAATACAGTACTTGCATAATCTCAGTGTGCTTAGGGTGATGATCTTGTTGAAAAGCAAATGCTCCTCAGTTAGTGTGCCCAGACTTTTGACTGGTACTGCAGGTATTAAAAAGGTAAGTCACAGTCCCCCTGTAGTGATCTTACTTGCTTGGCTAAAAGCCCATTCCTTATTGGAGATGTGGTTGGAGTTACTGGCTTTGGTGAGGGATGCCTGTGTCTGAATCTTGGCAGGGCTTCTCCATAAGAGGAGTTGCTACAAACTTGCACACTTTTGTATGTTGCGATGCAATATAATCTCACAGTGATCCATTACCCTGAAAATGGCCAGCTGTTTACCTACTACCCCTGCTGGTCCAGTTATCTGCTATGTGGTTAGTAAAGCCTGGTCAGAAATGTTTGGTTTTCTCCCAACAGCCACGCCTGCATGGCTTGTTTACTCTGCAGCCCTTTCTCTTACTGGAAGCATGCAAATTTTTCCACGGCACAAACGTTTTAGACTGGTTTGGCTAAAATCTGCAACATATGGGGGCCACGTCCCACAGGTCCAATAGGGACCAGATTCAAGGGGCCTGTCCACCAAAAAGGCAGAGAAAATCTAGTGGTGTCTCCTACCTGCAAAGCAAGTGTGGATCCTTATTAGAATCTGGGGTTCTGTTCAGAATCAAACCATGGGGTGGTGTGTCACTCGGTGGGTTAAGTATATATGTGGAACATAATCCTGTGGCCAGCAGGATACAGTACTCGTATCGCTGTTGGGCCCTTGAGCAAGGCATTTAACTCCAATTGCTCGAGGGATGGCAGCTAAACTTGTTCGCCCTAGTCCCTTTCAACAAAAGTGTCCGCTGAATAAGTAAACAAATTTAGGCATTGAGTCCTTCTGTGTTGATCCAGATTTAAGTGCTTCAAACTTATGCAGAACCCTCTGAACTTTAACAGCCAGTAATCACCTAGACCTCTGATGCTCTTTAAATATTTGACGATTTTAGTGACGATACAACGTCCTTAGCGGATCAGGAACAGGCATATTCTTGTTTTTCAGTTTGTAGTAATGCCTCACTTGTCCAGCAGGTGGCAGGAGAGCCATAGTAAAGATTTTACTAAAATCTTTGCTAAAAATCTGTCCTACGTTTCAACAAGCACATAACTAAATGTGGAGTGCAGAAATCACAAAATCATTTGGTGGTTATGAAAATTAAATAAGATTTAGCATATTGATGATCCCCTACATAGTACTTAAGTGACCTCTATAAGTAAAAAGTATTGGTATCGATGATATTGGCCTCTTGTTTACTTGGCTTTGGATCAATACCAAATTTAGCAGTATCGCACACCACTAGTTAGCACCAGCACGTCCGATGATGTCTTTTTTAAGCGTGACGTAGGTTTGTCGCGTTAAGTACGTAACACTTTAATCATTGGATATGGGACTTTCAGGAAACACGGAACTATATAAAATTAAAGCCGCAAATAGCCGTAACTGACGAGGTTGAAGTTGACTACTTATTCACCAGCTTATTTGCAGAATCCGTGCCACCTTAAATAGGGGGTGCGGTTTCGCTTCTGTAAAGATGCCCCAATGTTCTTGGTTGATCATTTAAATACAGACAGTAATAGCAATTCCTGATAAGGAAGCCAGAGGGAGAATGGG
>JAODKN010000127.1:26921436-26936998 GCA_026774425.1 Petrocephalus zakoni
TAAGACAAAATCTGGTCTTCAAAAAACTTTTTCCCAAAAATGAACTTGGAAAAGGGGGGGTCGTCTTATATTCAGGTAGTCTTATATTCGGGCCAATACGGTAATTGACTCAGACAACCGAGCGCGCGGTGTATCATTTTTACTGTCTCGATCAACTTTTTTATGAATGTATTTGAAAAAATCGCGATAGAGTGAAGCCGCAAAAGCTGAAGCGCGAAGTGGCAAGGGACGACTGTATGCCGAAGTCGTTTTTAGATTTCAAGGTGTCACGAATTCCACTCCATAGTTTTTATGTTCTAAATTATAATTTTACAACTGTGTTAGGATAGGTAAGTGATTTAGGCTAGGGTGTGTTTCGAAAATTTGAGTTACATTACTGTCGCAGGTATGGAACTGTGTTGTAAAACAAGGATTCCCTGTATTTGGTTGGAATTTTTTGTTTTTTATTACAAAACATTATGACTTTTCCTCCTTCCTCTCCACAGATTTCTGTCCTCATGCGCCTTTTGTGGTGTCCATAGACAGGCCGCCCCCTGCAGTTCCTTCTCTCTGCTAAGCTGCTGTCGCCTTCTGTTTGGACATGTCAGCAGCACAGATGCAGAGTGATGGGGATCAGCACTGGGGTTGCCTGGAGTCCCTGGGGCTAAGCCCACGGGAGCTGGTGTTAGCTGAGGCCTTACAGATGGAGTATGATGCCCTTTCCAGGCACAAGCAGGATAGCAAGGTGCCATCTACCAGGGGTGGACCTGAGCCAAGCAAGGGACCTTCTGATGGTGAGAGGTCAGCGCAGCATGATAGTCTCAATCCATGTGGGGTTAACCTAATACACGGTATTTCCGGCTCAGACTCCATGCAACCTGGTGTATCCAATCCTTCATCGGCTAACCTGGAGCCTCGAAACTACTCCAAGGAGCCTCTCTACATTTTAGACAGTCTTGCCAAGTCTGAGAATGAGAATTCACATATGCCATCCTCCAAGAACTTCACCCCACCTGATGACCCCCCACCTGCAGTGCCACCTCGCACGCCACTTCCCTCCAGTTACTCCCAGGTGTGGAGGGGTTCAGTGCCCAGGGATGTGAACCTCTTCACCCCCGAGGTGGAACTACCCAAAGTCTCAAGTGGCGAGTCTTTCAACTATGAGGGCCTGAATGATGCCCTCACACGCCTGAATGCAGCCTCGCCGCCAACCCAGGGCCTCAGGGGCAGTGGGGACACTGCAGGAAAGCCTGTGGCTCGTAGCAAGACCCTCCCCCCACAGGTGCCTCCTCGCACCTACCTACCTCTCCAGAAGAGCAACAAGAACCAGCGCAGAGTGTCAGCTGAACTGGTAAAAATCCTCTGATGTCTTCTCCGTGATCTTAGTTCAGTATACCCCATTTCACGGTTTCATCAGGTGTTATCACCTTGAATTGCCCTTTGCTGTGGGCAGATACATTAGTAATCATTTAGAGAGACTGAGGCCTGAGCATTTTACCTGAAGGAGAACGGGTGATATGTTTTATTACCTGACCTGGGAGCTCCCAGACTAAATCTGTAGAACTCTAAATAGAACTTGTCACCAATAACATATGATCATAGACACTTTTCTGGCTATCATTGATGTTTTTGGGTGAGACTCTCAAGGGCGACAGTTTGATTGGGCCTACTGATCTCTGACAGGTGACCATTGGCTCAAGACTTAATGGCTTTGGCTGCGAGCTGTTCCAGGTGTATGAAGAAAGGGATGAGGAGGTGGCCGCCTTTTGCCACATGCTAGATGTGTGAGTCTTGTTAATTGTCAAAATATATTTTTTACATTTTTGAAAAATGGTAAAAATATTTTTAAAAGCTTGAATTAGCAAAATCATTGAAAAATCTGTTTAATCTGGTTCGTAGATTACTTTTTGGCAAAAATGTAATTGATCAGTTTCCTGTCCAGAGCCGCACTACTTTTTGATTTTACTGTCACATTCAGAGAGTACTGTTGTGCCCTCTTCTGCCTGTGAGATTGGGATAAGTTCTGGGTCCAGATTGGGATAAGTTCTTGGAAGATAGATGGATGATCAAAAAATATGCAATATTTGGCTCATGAGAGATGTTAATTTTTGGCAGGTTGCGCTTGGACTACCCTTCGAGTGACCACTCCAAGAACACAGGCTTTGTGTGGAGCCCTTGTGTGGCTCAGTATGAAGTGCAGCAAGGCCTTGGTGTCAGTGTCAAAGTCACCGTCATCAGCGACCACTTCAGAGAGCCCCTGATTTTCACCTGTGATGGTAAGTGGAAAACAAGATAGTGGTATAAATGAAAGTTAAGTGACAGAATTAATTCTCCTTTCACATCCACTGTGCTGAGCTCCAAAACAAAGTGCACATGCTAAATATTCCATTCTAGTCAACACCCCTGAATTTTTTCTATATCATGTATAATATCTTAAGCAATAACTGGAAATGTGTTGACTTTGTATAATCAGATTTTTTATTTCAGCTATTTAACAAAATCTTCCACTTAAATGTAGTGATGTCACAGAAATAAAAAACACAAATATGATCTGGAATATCTGACTGCACCCCCCTTGGTAACAATGACAGCCTCCAAATTTTTGTTATAACTGTCTTTAAGCTTCCTGCACCTCTTTTTTAGGTGGTTTCTCCCACTGCTAAATTGTAATTCATCACCAGTTCTTGAATGTTTTCAGTATTTCTTTTGCCAGTGGCAGCTTTCAGTTCTTTCCAAAGGTTTTCAGTCGGATAGAGATCAATACTTGTCCTTTTGTACATGTGCTTCAAATCACTGTTCTGATGGAGGACCCTCTATCTTTTACACAAATCTAGTTTTTATTTTTATTTTTTTACGTCGGGCCTCCCCACAACATTATGAATCCGGCACCAGATTTAACTGTAGAAAAGGTGTTCTTTTCCTTGTTAGCTTTATTTTGTCATCCAAATACTGGTCTTTATTGACAAAGAGCATCTGTCCATTAAACATTTTCCCAGAGGGACTGTGGTTTTTGGCATAGACTAGTATGGAAGGTTTTGGCATAGACTAGTAGTGCCTTTTAACCTTTTCTTTCAGTAGCAGTATCATTCTTTGCCTTAGTCTATAAAGTGCGGGTTGAAACCATCACTCCAAGTTGCTCCAGGTCTGACTTTTGCTCTCTGGATGTTGTACATAGTGTTATTCCTCCCCCTCCGTCTAAAGACTTCTCTGATCAATATCCCTTTTGCCCCATGCCCAGGGAGGTTCTTGACTGTTCCATGAGCAAATTTTTTACAGTTTTTAATATTATTATTAAGAATAGTGATACCAGATTCTTTCAAGATGGCCTTCTACCCTTTAGAATTCTTATTCTTGGTGGTAATAGCATTTCTGTTGCTGGGGTCCCATTTATGTTAACTGGAGCTGCATATAAAGAGCTCGATCCAATTTCTAGTAAGTGTTATGTGAGCTAGTCATTGACTCCCTCACGTTCCATGTGTTGGTGACCACAACTTTAGATTATTTGTTATATATTAAGTAGCACCTTTGCTCCAAATGACTGAATGCATGGTTTATCCCTTTAAGAGCGCTAGATATTTACTGAAGCAGGTAAAGTTGCGTACAAGCAGTGGTTCTCAACCCCCATCAGAAGTTTAACATCTTCCAGTAGAATACAGCAGTATTTCCTTTATTTTTGTCCCTGGACAGAATCCATGCTGAATCCTGGGAGCGTCCTCTAAGAAGCCTTGAGTGAGACTCAACAGAAATTGTGCCTTTGTGTTTGGGTTCTCTTAATGGAATTACTCTGAAGCTTAGCCCTGCTAGCCATCTGCTTTGTGCTCACAATATATCAGCATGGCGATTCAGTTTGGCTAACTGATGATCTAATAAGCTGGAGACGGATATAAAGTATTCACTGAGCAATGAGGGGTATTGTCAGTAAGCCGGTTTTTGCAGCAAGTTTACTGTTATATCCTTAGAGAGTGTGTCCTGGGTCTTTTACATAGTGTTGTATTACCATGTGGGTACAGAGGGTACAGATTTTGCACTTTATATGTGGAACTTCAGGTGTGCTCATTTCTCATGCACATGCGAGTAAAAATTACGGCGTGAATGTGAGAAAATATTTAGGCGCACTGGTGCAAGTGACGTCTAACATCGTCTGAGAAAAATCACCTGAAATACCAAAAAGCGCACTTACTGTATGTGAAACTGTATTATGATAATGATGTATTAAGTAAAAAAATCACAACTGACTGTGCTCCCAAATTTTTGTCTGTGCTCCTAAATTAAAAAAAAAAAAAAGCCCTGAACTTGTTTGTGCTCTGTACGGTGAGATTATGGATTTTGACTTTTTCTATGGGCACTGTAATTTTCTACTTTGATGGTTATTCTTCTGTATTTTTTTTTTCTTTGACTGTTTTCAACAGGCATGTGCTAAACTTGACTTTGTTGTTGTGTGATTAGTGGGATTATGAGATGGGCTGACAAGGAAGTGCTCTAGTTAGTTTGTCCGGGTCAGGGAAGCCTGGCCCGGGTCAGGCCTCTTCCTACTCTGCTTCTCCCTGATTTAGGCTGCTTGTTTTACTGAAATAAACTGAAATCATTTTACTGAAAACAAGCTTAAAATGCCAAATCAAAGGAAAACGTAATTAATGAACATTATATTGTAATCTTCAAATTTATGTAAATTGTTTTCACTATCTTTCAGGATAAATCAACAATCTGCCAATTTATTTACATTTGTTACCCTCGTTTTTTAATTGCTACGCCAGGCTCTTCCACTGTTGACCTGCTGATATACCAGACTCTGTGCTACGCCCACGATGACTTGGTTCTCATTGATGTGGAGGACTACTTGCTGAAAGTGTGTGGCCATGAGGAGTTCCTGAAGAAGTGAGTGAAGAAGCTGCTCCCACAGCCACACAGAATCACCTGAACTAAGGGAGTTCATCTGCCAACTTGTACAGGCAGTAAAATGTGACCGACCCTCCACCTTTGGTGTCGGCCTTGCATAAACACGATGAAGTAGCTTCCCTGAAAGGGCCACAGTAGTCTTTTTTGCTTAATTAGGAGAGTGTTTGAGTGTAATGTAGCATAAATTTATCAATGCATAATATGCTCTTCTCAACTCTGAGAAGAACAGTTGAATTCCTTTGAGGATGTGCAAGAGGTGAATGTTGACCTTCGGACACACAGATTGATGCTTTCCGAAAACTTGTCCTGTAAGCCTGGGGTGGAATGTAGATAGGTTCTCTTCTCTACCTTGCTTACCCACCCCCTCAACCACAAAGAGCTGGTTCTGCAGGAGGTCCAGGTCACAATAGCGCCTATGTGTTTGCTCTTCTGGTGCTCATGCACAAAACTTTGCAAAGTGTAAAACCGCCTTTTTGTTTAGTGATAATTTTAACTACTCCCATAATTACATTTGAAGGAATATTGAAGGAATCCTTTGTTATAATGAATTCAAGCATTTTAGAAATAAAAAAAAAAAAATAGGCACAATTTAAAACATTGATGTTGACACATTTTCATTACTGATGTCATCAATTACGTTGACTAAATGTGGCAGCTCTACTAAGAACTGTATTTGCTCTTTGAAACCGTTCCCCCTTACCCCCCTCCCTTTTATGGTTTTGTGGTATAAAGAACCTAGTTTTAACTCTCTGCTCAAAAACCCATACACTTCAATTACTGGCCTGTTTGTGGGACCTTAAACAAGCCAGACATATTTGTGTATAGGACAAACTAACCGCGCTGTCTTTTCTCCAGTCTCAGATCCCCAATCTTTAATCCACTTCTCTGTGTGTGAATAATATGTTTATTTTACGACCCTTGGAGGACTTCATCTTTTCTGTGGTTTTGTGGTAACAATGGCCATAAAGAACCTTTAATTTCATTAGGGTAACTGGTCTCTTCTTCAGCTTGCAGTATTGCAGCTGGCCAGGAGGAAGTGTGTGTTTCCCTGATAACCCAGAGCCTGTAAAAAGGAGGAGGGACTTCCTGTGTTTAATGAGACCATTGTTTGGCAGGTGTCAGAGGCAGTGAGGAACAGTAGCGGTTTGCATGTTGTCATTTCTTGGCTATCTGCCTAAACAATGAAAAATGTTTTACTTCTGTGCAGCTTTCCCCAGAATGTTTATTACAGGGTGTTCAATGAAAATTTCATGAGATGAGCTGAACCTTCTGTGCCACTCAAAACTGACCACAGGGAGAATATGCACTTATCTGTATCTGATCATCCTCTCTTTATCACTCTTACAGCAATCAGACTTTGGCCAGCCTAGAATACATTCAGCATTGCCTCAAATTTGACTGGGAGATTCGCCTATTCCTTAGCAAGAGAAGCACTATAAGCCAGGAGCTTGTGCGGACGGTAACTTCAAATTTTATGTTATATCTTTCATTTTAATGATGATTTGTGAAACCAATTTTTCAGTTTATTTTAGTCAGTTTATTTTTATATAGTGCCCTTCACAACAGAGTTTTACATGGGTGTGTTAGAATACATTGATAGATGCAAAACAGAGTGGAACAGAGAAAATTAAATTAAATTTTTCAGATTGTATCAATAGCTTAAGTTGGTTAGGTTGAACGCATTGCTCAAGGCACCTCCATGAATATAGACATGGGCCCGTTTAGCCATGAGTAGTATTCCTTAAGCACTACACCATCTGCTTCCTGAGGATGCTGTCACGATAGTGCTTTTGGCAGTTAGCAGAGGACAGGAAGCTACCTGTCAGTGTTTTTTGCTGGGACTCATGAGATGGGCAAAAGGTGGGGAACACCCAGTGGTGCTCTCTGTGACATTTACTTGTAAGGGAGTAGTTACTGTTGCTATTGCATTAACTTTGTTTCTCATTTGGCATTTTTGACAAGACTTGACTGTTTTTGGTAGCATTACTGTTGTTATGTGTTACCTCTTGAATATACCTACATGGTAAAGATGTAAAATTGGTGGGATTGCATGAAACTAGGGCCAGAAACATCGCGTTTTGGAGTTACCTGAGAAGTGTTTCCGTCCTGTGAAATGAAAATGAAAGGCCATTAATGTAGCCTGGCTGTAGTGTGTTTGTGTATAGCTGTTCTCTGATTTGCTGATGGCCAACAGGAAGAGGATGATGAGACTCCTTCCACAATGAATCACAGCATACTCTTGCAGGAGCGACCAATCAAACAGACCGTCACAAGGTAAGGGTGGGGTTATCTGCATTGCACAGTAATTGCATTCTAGGACTGTGTTTCTGTTTTCTATGCCAGAGTGGTTAACAAGTATGTTTGCTTTGTCCAGGGAAGCTCTGACACTGCTCCTGGACACGTTCCATAATGAAGCAGAATCCTTTGTCCTTTCAGAGGTACTCTAGCTTTTGGTATAAACCATGGAGCTAAAGTGTGATTGTATTTATTGATATGTACTATGGCTGCACAGTGTGTGATATTAATATTGACACTGGATGTTATGCACATGCGACTGTCATATCGCAGAGTCCACAATAGTCAGTACTACTTGGTGTTTGTTGGAACAAGTTGCTGCAACACCACCACTTATTATTATGTACTGGAAGATGAAGAGAAGTTCTATTTGGCTACAATTTATTTTGGGTGAATTTAAACTTTTTTTTTATATCAACTTATAATATGTAATATTACAGTATTAATTGCACATTTTTTTAAAGCTAAACCCAGATATTTGGGTATGAGCTATCATTTATGTTCCCTAAATCCAAGGTAATGGCCCTTAATAGCTATTACTCTTCCTGGTTTATTATCATCTTGGTTTGTTTTAAGAGAGGCTATCTACTCTGATGAATTATATAATTTGCTGCTGCAGATGGAGCTACCCCTACGTGTGGAACGTTTGGTGCAGTCTGTCAAGGCCTTGTGCAGTTCATTGGCTTCCGTAGAAACTCCTGACATCACTGCAGCCCTCAGTCAGCTGCCTGCCTGCCCCTGTCGACTGCAACCTCGTGTATTGAAGGTACAGGACATTTCAGGCCATTCTTGCAGTCTCCATTAACTGTGTGGATTGGAATTCTGAGTTTGTTCATGAAATCCTCTTTCAAAAAATTTTAAACTCAAGGGAAAAAAAATATAAAGCTTAACAGATAAAATACCGGTCTTACATTTAAGGCCTGGCCACATGATGATAATTTATCCTGACTAGATGCAATTGTATCCACGATAAACATTTGAGAGTTATTGTAAGAGTTGTGAAACAGCACTACATTTACTTTTACTTAGCAGATGCTTTTTTCCAGTGTGATGTACATATCGTGGATTGTGATTTAAACCAAAAATGTAATATTAACGTTTTGGCCTTATTGCCCATCCCTACTTTCATCCATTAATATCATCTCAATTTGTGACTGCAGGCTTTCACTACAATTTCACTGAAAATCTAGGTTCAGAAACCAATTACATTAATAGTCAAGAAATGCGTATGTTTTTCTTTTGCAGTTCTGCTAGAATTGAGATGAAAGTTCATGTTAAATTTGTAATGAATGATCATGCCTCTCTCCTGTTTCTCTATAGGACATATCAGTGCTGGCATCACGGGAGAACAGAGGTGCAGTGCCCGTCCTTCCTACTCCTTTAGAAATGTTTGCCTGACGGTTCTGTTTAGGCTTTTTGTGGGAAGTTTTTTGAAAACCTGCTCAGAATTTTAGAGTACTGTTGAGGATTAATGGGAAAATATGACAATTTCCAGAATAAGATATTCAGAGTGGTTTCTATTAAATGGTTGTGGAAATATCCAAAGTTTCAAAGTTTTACTTGTCACACACACAAATATACTGAGGACAGTGTGCAGTGAAAAGCATGGTTGCCTAACCCCAGACTCTGCAAGAAATTCAAAAGTTTAATAGACAAGACAAAGATGACATATAGCACATTAAAAACATTACACATTAAATAATAATCATAAAAATCTATTGTGTGCAGGTCTTAAACACTGTCCTCATTCATTATCCAAATTGTCTATGGAAAGAAGTTTTCTGGGCTGACGGTAGAGGCCATTGCTGCAGTAGCTGGGATCCTTAATAATCTCTGTGGCCCATTTAAATGTTCTTGAGGTTTTGGAGTGCATGTCTGATTGTGTTCTTGGTTGCCCACCCTGCCCACTTCTGAGCCTTGTTGTCCTAGTCCGTGCTGTGTATGCTTGTATGGTGGTAATCCCTCTGCTGTCACTTCCTGACGTCTACAATCAACTCCTTTGTCTTGTTTACAATGAGGAGGCAACTGTTGTCCTTGCGTCAGAATGACAGCTTCTTTACCTTCTCTGGGTAGGCTTGCGTGTCATTATTGCTGATCAAGGGTATATTCTTTGTATGTTGATCAACGAGTTATCCAGTTTAATTATTGAAGATAATTGGGACAAGGTCCAGAATAACTCGGTTCATCAACACTGTTGTTGGATTGGTAGCCATAGCAACATGCTTAAGTGCAAACCTGCTTGCCGGATGTGTATTCAAAATAATCAAGATTAGATCACAGATTTTAACATAGATTTCTGCTCAGGAAACCCAACCACAGCCGTACAGTTCTTGCAAGAGCATCCGACTGCAGTCAGGGTGATCATAATGAGGAAAGTGTGACTTTTCTTTCTGGTTTTTAGTTGGAACTTTATTACATAGTATTACGGTACAAATATAAATATTTGAATACTTGGGCACATAAATCTGATAAAACACATTTAACATTTTATAAATGCATAATGTGGCCCAGCGGGTTAAGCCTCTGTGCCTGTGATCGGAAGGTCGTTGGTTCCAGCCCAGTCTCGACACGTCTGTTGGCCCTTGAGCAAGGCCCTTAACCCCCAGCTCCCTGGGCGCTGCATGAGGTGGCTGCTTGATCTCATGGAGAGCTAGGTTAGGGGAGGTGAGAATAGATTTTCCCCTCGGGGATCAATAAAGTATAAATTAAATAAATTATTACATTTATTAAATTGACAATTAGCATTATTTGAAAGTGAGTTGTGGGCAATTTCACCCAAAATAGTTATTTCACACAAAAATGTAGAAAAAAAGGTTTCACGCCATTGAATTATTATTTGTGCATGTAGGTCAGTTTGGGGAGCATGCAGTAGTACAGCGCGTAGCTGCACCCAACACACAATGACACTCCTGCGTTCTAGTCCCACCCTCCGGAAATGGCCATCTACTGTATATGCCACAGCCAGGTGTTATGTGGACATTCCCTTGGCCTAGTTCAGCTACTCGGGTCCTGTGAGCCAGATCACCATCTGGGAATTTAGACACATGACTATAGTGCCACAACTGACTCTCCCTCGCAGTGCTGGCAATGTGCCTCATTTGAGACCCCCTGAGCAACCATTAATTCGAGACAAAGTCAGCAAACCAGCAAACCACCAAAGATTTTCCCAAGAGAGACGGTACCAAAGGAGTCCAGCCATTGTCTCAGGTCACTGGATAGCATCCATGTCTTGCAGCCATATTGCAAAACAGCGAGCAGCAGGAATCTCAAGATTTGGACCTTTGTCCTCATACAAAGATATCGGGGGCTTCCACACACCCCTTTTCTGCAAAATCAGAACACCCCATGCACTCCCAGTACATCTACTGACTTCATAGGAAAAGTCAACAGAGACATGTTGCTTGCCGAGGTAAGTGAACCTCTCAACGTGGTTGACATTCACTCCATAGACAGACATACTGCTGATTGCTCTGCCCAAGAAGTCATTAAAGGCCTGGATGTTGATTTTTATCCAAGACACTTGTAAGCCCAGACACTCAGACTCTTTGATCAGTGTCTTCAGAGCCCTAATCAGAGCTACCATTGACTGCGAAGATCACAGCATCATCAACAAAGTCAAGTTCAGTGAAACTTTCTTCACCATCTGATACCCCATAGGCGCTGGACCCCACGACCCTGCCCAGCACCCAATCCATGCAAGTACTGATAAAGTATGAGCAAGAACATACCCCTGACGAACCCCATTATCATCTGGGAAGAACTCAGAGGTTCTGTCACCACTCTGCATAGCACTCACAATACCAGTGCACAGGCTAGGCATGACGTCCAGCAACTTTAGGGGGTCCCACAAAGTCTCAGGATGCCCGACAGGGCAGCTCGATCAACTGAGTTGAGTGCTTTAAGAAAATCGACAAAGGCTGCATAGAAACTCTGTTGATATTTGTGTTGCACTAGAACCCTCAGTGCCAGGAGGCAGTAGACTTCTTGGGCGTAAAACCAGACTGTCCTGTTAGGTGAGCAAGTGATCATGGATCCTGTAGAGGATGACCCTAGCAAGGGTCAGGAAATTAAAATCAGGCAATTAAAACCGTGTCATCCCCCTGTAGCTGCTGCAATTCAGTTGATCACCCTTTCCTTTATAGATGGGGGGACCTGTTTTCCAGTCAGGTGGATTGACGCCTGTCTCCAAAATGGAAGCAAAGATTGCTTGCAATGCCAGGAAGACAGCCTTACCACCAGCCTGGAGAAGTTCATCCGAGATACCACAGATCCATGTGGCTTTCCCCACACCCAGTTGGTTCACCATCTGTGCAACCTCAGTGGGATTATGTGGTTTACATCAGAGTTATAGTTCTTGAGATCCGGTCTTGGTCTTGAGACCGCTTAACCTGATCTTGGTCTCGTCTCGCTCTCAAATCCGTTTTGTCTTGATCTTGTCTTGGTTTTGGCCATAAGTCTTGAAATGGTACAAAACATATTATTTGAATCAACATGCAAGTATGCTTCTTTACCCTTAGTTTGCGGAAATACATTTTCCTGTGTTCCTCTTGTAGTGGTGGTATTTAAAATGTACTACATCTCCCAGCTGCCCCGGTGGTGTAACGCTATTGGGCATCTTCAGATGGGTAAAATCAGGAATGTGGAGATACGGCAGTTATTGTCGGTAAAGTTAGCAAGGCGGATAACAGATGGAAAACAGGGAAACTGCAGCAATGTGTGCTTTGTCTGCCGTCATACAATTTGGATAGACGTTGCAACTTCAGCTCCAGTTGACCGTGTTTTCAGCAGTGGAGGTCTTATCTTTAGACCACACTGTGCCCAAATAGGAGCCAAAATATTAACGGAATTAGTGTTCTTTAAGTACAATTATGCACTGTTGCACATATCATAATGTTTTTTTAAAAATGCTTTACTACTTATTTATATTACTACTTACATTACTTGCTAGTAGGCTGACAAGTTTTAAAAGCATTCAGCTGATTTTTTTCCTTAGATGCAAATGTACTTAAATGTTATTGGCAAACTGAAAAATATGTTATACATGCAAATAGTATAATAATTTAAATATAGTATAACTATAGTATCGATAATATAAATATGTGCGTTATTGTTTGTATGTGAACATTTTTTCAATAATAGGGTCTTTTTGAATTACGTAAATGAATATATAGCCTCAATATGGGTGGACTATGGATGGAAAAATTCAATCTAAATTCTGATTCTGCGTTTTCAAGTCTTGATTAAATGTCTTGATCTTGTCTTGGCATCACTTGGGATCAGTCTTGGTCTTGACTTGGTTTTTGCTTGGATGAGTCTTCATCTTGTCTTGATCTCGAAACTGATGGTCTTGAACACATCACTGGTTCACAGCTAATCGGAGGATCAGCCTCAAGATCTGTGGACCCAGAGTGATCCTGAGAGATTTTGGAGTCTGGCCAGGTACAGCTTCATTCTCCTAGTAGGTGGTAGCCTACTGGACCTATTCTGAATCTTCAGAGTAGCAACAACTGGTCTGTGGCCAAAATTCACAAACTGGACACTTCTGTAGACACTACAGTTCTGTTGGAGAATCCAGCATCTGCCCAAGGGGATGTGATCGATCAAGTCCAACGATGCCATCGAGACATCAGTCACCTTGGTCGGAGCAAACATTGTGACAACAGACAGGACACCCAGAGAGTGCCTTAGCCTCATATGCTTGTTGAACTGAGTGACGTCAGACACAATCGGGAGGAGCCGATCTGCTACAGCAACAGTACTCCCTGAGTATGGCAGCCATCAGAGTAGCCAGACCAATAGTAGGTATACCCACCTACAGAGATCTGGCCTCTCAGTCTGCATACCTCAGAGAGTGCAGCCACTGAAATGCAGAGTATATGAAGCTCCTCCAACTGCAAAGGATAATGGTAATCTTGCCGGAGAGATTGCATTCCACGTGCCTACTTAGATGGGTCGTCTCAGATTCTGACCCGAGTGCTGTCATGCAGTGGGCAATACCTCAGCACTCCGATGGTTTCGACTCTTCCGGGGAAGAGGCTTCCGAGGACTTTCCCCCATTCTCCCGACGGCAGTGGTAGCCCAATGGTTAGGGTAGTGCACTTGCAATCGAAAGGTTGCAGTCTCAACTCCATGACCTGTAAGGTACCACAGATGGTATCCTGGGCCAGGTACCACAGCCAAGCACTACTCAGGTGCTGAATTAGTTGCCCACAGCTATTTCACAATGACACATATGGGTGAAATGCCAAGGACACATTTTGTTGTAGGGCATTGTGTGCTGTGGTATGTCAAGAATGACAATCACTTCACAAGATGCTTTCATCGTACATGCAGCCTGGGTGGCTGCAGCAGAGCTACTTTTGCTGAGAGCAGGGAGAGAAAAAACCTCTGGGGGTCCAAGGTCAACTGGCTGCCCAACCCCCCTGGCCATGCTAACATTACAGAAAATGAAAGAGTGAGCTTGCTTGCTAAAAGTGAGAACTGTTGTTGAGGGCAAGACAAATTCCATCAATGAATCAATCAGTCCTCCATGCCAGACCTTGAAGGCTGCCCCGACAGTGTTTTAGGTCGTTGGCCATATCCATGACGTCACTCCATTCTTGGGACTGGTCCAGGACTCCAGCTCAGGTGGGCACCATCCGGACATGTGGGAAGGCAAATGGCATGGATAGTCAGAACATGCATTGATGCACTAATGGACAGGCATAATGGGTAAGATATGGCATGTACAGCAATTCCAACGGCCGTAGTTGCGTTGTATTATGTGTTTGTTGCCGGTAAGTTAAACTAGGTCTTTAGCTAAACTAAGTAATAGGTCTTCAGACGAGATTTAAAGTCAGAGCGATTCGGCATCGCGAACAAAACCTGGCAAACTATTCCACAATATGGGGGCCCTGTAGCGGAATGCTCTACCGCTAACTGTCACTTTATTTATACGTGGCGCAACGAGGAAACCTGCATTCTGTGACCTAAGTATATGATGTGGCTTGTAAGCTTGAAGTAATTCAGTTAGGTAGGTAGGTGCTAGATCTTTAAGTGCCTTATATGCAAGTAGGAGACCTTTTGAAGTCAGTCCTGTACCTTACAGGAAGCCAGTGCAGGGAACTAAAAGCATGTGATCAAACTTCCTGCTCCTGGTCACAATTCGAGCTGCTGCATTTTGAAAAGGTTACAAGGTATTTCTTGGGTCCAAGAGCAGTAGCACATTCACGCTGTCAGCATCAGTTGCCATTGATATGTAATTTATGACTTTAGTTAAGGCAGTTTCAGTACTGTGTCCTGGGCGAAAGCCTGACTGGAATCTATCGTGTATGTTATGCGTCTCCAAGTATAACTGAAGTTGGGCAGTGAGTATCTTCTCTAGAACTTTTGACAAAAATGGTACATAGGAGACAGGTCTGTAGTTGCTGTGCTCCTGTGGATCCAAATTTGGTTTCTTCAGTAATGCTCTGATTACTGCTACTTTAAACTGGTCAGGCACAACACCCGATGACAGGGATGCATTCATTATGGCAGTTATAGGTCTTGCCAGAGTTCCCAGTGATTCTTTAAGAAGTTTTGTGGGGATTGGGTCCAGTGTAACTATTTGGCATCCAAACCTGTTAGAATCTTATAGACCTGAATCATGTCCACCCTCAGTCTCCCTGAACAGATTTAGCTCAGCTAACCTTTCCTCATATGACATTCCTCTAAGACCAGGAATTGTTCTTGAAGCCCTATGTTGCACGTTTTTTAAGGCAGCAATGTCCTTTTTAGGATATGGTGACCAAACCGGCACACAATATTCTAGGTGTGGTCTTACCAAGGAATTGTATAATCTTAGCATTACCTCCCTTGACTTAAACTCCACACACCTAGAGATGTAACCCAACATCCTATTCTTTTTAATTGCTTCCCCACACTTGCAAGAGTGGGACCTGGAAGCATTAACATACACACCAAGGTCTTTCTCATTAACGGCTACCTTTATTTCAGAAGGACCCATACAATATCTGTACTTTATATTTCTGCTCCCTGCATGGATTACCTTACATTTGTCTGTTAAATTTCATCTTCCAGGTATCTGCCCAGTCACTAATTAAATCAAGATCCCGCTGTAGCTACTGAGCCGCTAGTTCAGAATCTGCTACACCACCCACCTTGGTGTCATCTTCAAATTTACCACCGTGGACGTTCTGCTTCTAAGCTTATCTGCGACTTCTATAAATTTTTTCTGCAGAACAGCCTTCCTACCCTTGCCTATGTTGTTGCTGTCAACATGCACAACGACAACTGGATCCACCCCAGCTGGGGCCAAAAGCCTGTGTACACGATCTGGAAGGTCCCCTACCTGGGCACCAGGCAGGCAAGACACCGTACGGGACCCTCTATCACGTGTGCACACATAACTGTC
>JAODKN010000127.1:26943677-26959456 GCA_026774425.1 Petrocephalus zakoni
TGTATATCGAAATATCGGAAATGTGCTTAAACATCGTATCACCGTTATTGAAAAAAATTCTATCGCGATATATATTATATTATATTCAATATATCGAATTATTGTCCAGCCCTACTTCTGCACATACAGTATGACAATCCAGTCCATTTACTTTACTTTATTGCCGGTGAAACCGGTTTTTGGCCTATATTTTTGTTTGTGGAACATTGTTAAACTGCATGTGTCATATCCTGGCTTCCTGCTAAATAGCAAATAAAAAGGAACTTATTATTTATAGCAGTTACTTTTGTTGTTGCTGACGGTCGGGAGCCTGATGGTAAGAGGATGCTTACTGAAAGGAGACCTAAACAACATCCTGTGGCCTTTGTAAAACCTATTTACATTTTATCATAGTTCTCCACCTCTTATGTAATGTATTGTCTGTAGGTATTTTTGAAGGCTATTGTCTTAGTGTATTTAGTACAGTATCCTGACTTGAGAGGCTAAGATGTTGGAGAGGTATTAACCAGTAATAGCCCCCACGTTACAGTTTCTTTCAGATTGCAGTTATGCCTTTGTTTCCTTGCAAGTAAGGTCAACCAATCAAATGGGGAAAATTTTGACCTTTTAAGAGTGATGTCACAGTTGCCATTTTGACATCTCAGTGGTTATGCTAGTTTTATTTTTCTCTAAGAGAATAAAGTATTGGAAATGTAGCATATGATCTTTCTTTGTGTGGTGCTTATCCATTCATGCAAGAACATAATGTCTGCTTGTTTGTGTATATTGGCACAATATCAGAGAGGTCTCATTATATGTATGTATATATGTATTATATGTCTCATTATATGTATGCCAGCTTAGACATATATTTTAAGCCTTTTGTTATGGTACATTTTGAAGACTTAATTGAGAAGGATTCAATATTTTTTGTTAAAGTAAATTGTATTCCACAAGATGATTCAAGTGTGGATATGATAAGAACAATTGATTTTGACCCAAAGGGTGTAAATGTATACATGCATTACACATTGCACTGACTGGGGGGAAAAGTATGCAGTAGGAGCAGGGCTATAGGGTCAGATTCTTTCTTTAGCTTTGTGCTGTTATCTTTATAGCCTTGTCTACATGTCAGATACAGTGCAACAATCTGAGACATTGCAAAAAAGTCAACAAAAAAGTATATTTTCTGAGGGTCGTGGCCTATTTTATGGTTCTGTCACTGTATTAAATGAATAAAACATGGCCTCAAAGTTTGACCTCCATTGGCTTAGCCTTTTTGGCCACCTGGCATCGATAACACTACAATAACAGTGAACAGTGAAGCTGATATAGCCAAGTTTAATTTGACTCTTCTTTGAAACATAACCATTCTGTACGATGTGTAATTATCTGGATTATACCTACATCCTGTGACTGTCAATAGAAGAAAAAAACAATGACTCTCTGGACTTCCGTAGTATATGCTATTACACTGTGTTTATTTCTGACCCTGCATCTTTACCTCAATTGTCCTTTTTCCCCGGCTCTCATTTTGTACATAGGATCTGTTTTCCGGTGCAGATCAGTCGACTACCACGGGAGACGCAGTTAACAGTAACTCTGTATGCCACCCTGCTGCCACCACCAGGGGGCAACGAGGACAAGAACAAGCAGAGGCGGAGCATGGAGGCACTGGGCTGGGTCACCATGCCCCTCTTCAATTTTAGGCAGTGAGTAGCCTATGTCCATAAACTATGAAGTCAGTTATAGGTGAAATTGTTTTTACAAATTTAATGTAGTGTAACCCATATTTAGTACATGGTGTGTGTGCTAATGCACTGATCACTTTACACCTAGCACTGTACATTTATTATAATTTATAAGATGTGGAGTACCCATTTACACTTTACTATGCTACTTTACTCTGTGCAGTACTTACTTACATGCACTGTTTTCCTTTTTACTTTGTATTGTATGCCCTTGTTTTTTTATTTTATTTTTAGTAATAATAATAGATACTTTATTGATCCCCGTGGGGAAATTGTCTTCTCACCTCCCCCAACCTTGTTCTCCATGAGAGCAAGCTTGGCCATGAAGGACAGCCACCTCGTGCAGCGCCCAGGGAGCTGCGGGTTAAGGGCCTTGCTCAAGACACAGATGTGCCGAGGCTGGACTTGAACCGGCGACTTTCTGATCACAGTGCTTAACCCGCTGAGCCACACTCTGCCCCCCCTGTTACTGCTGCTGTTTCTCTAAGAGCCACCAAACAAAGTCTTATTGCATAACTGTTGATTAGTGTACTTTATGGAAGTAGAAGCTTTAAGGTTTTCTCTCTTTCCTCTTCCCCATATTCATATCTCCAATACAGTCTTTTTCTCAGGAGGGGATGCCAGTGCATTGCAGGGCACATACACAATCACAGTTTCAGACTCATTCAGTCCTACACTATGAGCATTAACTATAGAAATTTCGCATTTTAGCAAGCTGATGAAAACCCAGCCTTCTTTCTCACTTTATTTCCAGTGTTACAAAATTTAATTGGTTTCAGGGAATTCTGATAGACCTACCAAATATATTCTATGGTTATAGTTCACTTGAGAATCTGGTAACCAGTGTAAGGAACAGGAAGGTAGCTTTGTTTTTGTCTGACTTTAATAGCATGACTCATGTCCTGGTTTCATGTTTGACATGTGGAAGCTCTCCTTGTCAAGTTGTGCAGCACAATACAGGAAGTGCGTGAAAATGTTCACATTTGCTAAGTAAGCAGTTGAGCAGCTGTTATGGGTTAAACAGAAATGCCTCTCTGTCCAACACCACAGAAGTTCTCTGGGCCTGCCTGTGTCCCAGGGAGAACTGAACCTTACTGGATGAACCCCTAGGTTACATTTGTGGTTTCTCGTGGATGCAGAATTGAATAGCCGGGTCTGCTTCCACATTGATCTGCAGTCACTTCCACAACTGACCTGTGAAGGCATAGAGAGAGGGAGACAAAAAGCCACTGAAGCAAATTCAGCACACTGTCTGCTTTTCACATCTTGTCTCTCATTTAATGTTTATTCTTCTCCTTGTTTAATTAGGCTTATAGTATGGAATGATTTAAAGCCAAGGCGTAGCTCAGATGGCCCTATTTATTCCTGTGCATCTTCTTCTCTTCTGCCGACGTTTTTTGTTATTGTTTGACGGTATTAGTTGACATTTTCGTTGCTGTTTGGACTGATTTTCAAAAAGATTAATGTTTAATGTCCCTGCAGTGTCCTCACATGTGGAAGGAAGCTGCTTGGCCTTTGGCCTTCAACCCCAGGAAGTGGCAATGCTCGCTCCAGCACCCCCAATTTCAGTCAGCCCGACAGCGTCATCTTGCAGGTAGTTATGTGCTACAGCCCACTTCCATTTAATAAATTATACCCTTATATTTCTGCTGTCTCCTCTGTTACAAAACATACTCTTCCACTTATTCTTTGGGTACCTTTCACCCTCTCCTCATCCCTTACTTTTCTGGTCCTCGTATCTGGTAGGTGTTTCTATTGAAATATAATGCATATAACTTATAGGTCAATGAAGGTTCATGAGGTCTCAGTTTTGAGTCATGCTCTCAAAAAAAATCTCCTGCACCCTGTATCCCAGAAGCAAAATAAACACAATGTCAAGATTAATTTGTTTGGAGATGACCTGCAGTGTCACATTTATCTCTTCATTCATCTCCTTTTTTCCTGTGTGATTACTGCTGTGTTGGCTTGAGCAGCAGCTGAAGTGTGCACGGTCCCAGCAAGCACATTTCCTGGACAGGTGCCGACTGAGCCCTTCCAGCACTGAGTAGTTCTTGGCACCGAAGAAATTGTTATGGTGGCAGCTGAAGGGAACTGAAAGTAGGTCAGGTGGCCTATATTGGCTGGCAGTCGAAAACAAAGGATAAAGAAATAAAAGTATTTTGTACCCTGCATTTTCACTGGACAGAACAACAATACTGTCATCCTGTCAGCTTTCACCCAGTTTCTCCATCACCCACTCCTTTGACCCATGCTTTTGACTCCTCTGGCTTGCAGCGCTTTGGATATCCCAACAAGCCTGCGCCTCTGAAATGACAGTGCTCCCACCCAGATGTTTGGGAGAAGACTCGAATTCCACTTGTATGAAGGGCAGTACAGTTAAGGCTGGCTGCATAATGGAAATTCTGCTCGATTATTAAATTGGGCAACATGCCTGCGTCCATTCAAGATTTTCCCAGTTCTGTACTAGTTCTGTTAACTATAAGAAGTATCTGCCTTCTGCTGTGGAACTTTAGTCACCAAGACACACCTTTTAAATGAATGGATTACAACCCTCCTTTGGTTAGGCGCTCCTTAATCTGAAAGTTAGCTGTGTACCTCTGCAGCCCATCCCCCGCCCGTCTCTCTGCTCAAGAATCTGCTCAAGTCACACCCCCTCCTTCCTGAAGGAACATCTGGGGCCAGTGCTACATATGGCACTCATTATCATCCTGCAGTGCTATCGCTCCGTTTCTATTATCTTTCTCTTATCTTGACTTATTTTTTCATATTCTCCACTTTTATTAGCCTATCGGCTTTCTGTGCATGTTATACATCTTTTCCCTCTTTCAGGGAACTGCTTTTTTATTCGTCATTGTGATTCTGAACTTTTTTTTATTGTTAAATTGCATTTCCTTGTTATACAATGCAGTTTGTGGAGTGAAAAATGTTTCACAACATGGTGTATAACGATTGTGTTTTATAGGCATGGCAGATTGAGTAAGCAGAGGACACGTTAGAAATTGCTGGTTATGTATGCACTTATGCTGTGACATGTTGCCGGGATACTCTGTAACCAGTACGGTTTCAAATTCTTTGTTTAGCAGGATTAGCAGGTTTTTCTGTTTGTTGTGGCAATAAAAATTTGCTCTTGGAAAACATTGTGTTCTTTACTGTATGTTTTCCTTATTTATTGCAATTTTCAGATTTTTTAGCATATAGTTTGCACATAACTTTTAATTACATTTCTAATTACATTTCTAATGAAGTGATATTTATAAAATTACTAAGCATGCAATGCAAACAGTTTTTGTTCCTTTTCTGTTGACCATTGACTCTATCTCTCTGCCCCTGCTGTACATTTCACACATTTTTATCAGTTACCCATATGGAAATGTTTGATTATGGGCCCTGAAACCTGCATAAATGACTGTGAATGATTGGTTATTCATCTTGGAATTCTCTTATTTGTAATACTGAAAATACTGGATACTTGTTTGTTTCATGCTTAGGCAGCACGTAGATGCCTTTTATGTAAAAGCAGTTAATTATTTAATTGTATACATGCCTATAACCCCTGTCTTCATCCCTTCTGTCCATAGGTGGACTTCCCTGTATTTTCCTTTGAGGTACATTTCAGCACCCCTCCACCAGCTGAGTTCAGCCCTCAGTATGAGTTCTCTCGCCTAGACCTGAACAGCCAGAGACAGCTGCAAGATGTTTTGCACAAGAAATCCTTCCTCTGGTCAGTTAACATATGAGTGCATACCACAACTATACTTTCAGATAAATCTTTAGTTTAACACCAAGCGAAAATGATGGCACTTTAATACTTTGACTGAAGTAGTGGGAAAAGTTTATCTTTTTTTAATGCATCTGAGATGTGCCTTGTAAGAGTTCTTTGAATAACATTTAAAGGTACAGTGGTGGCCAAAATCATTAGAACACCTGATAGATCTGAAAATGTTGACTTTTTTGCCTCCAAAACATGATTTCATTTCATAATATTTATGAAATATGCAGATGGTTGCACACAACAACTATCAGATGAAGTGAGACCTACTGTTATAATCCACTTTTAACTTTAATATTTGGTATGTCCACCTTTTGCAGCAATTACAGCAGCACATCTCTGGCATAGTGTCAATATATTTTCTGAGAACTTCAACACTAATGGTATCCCATGCTTTCTGCAACTCAAGACAAAGGCTTTCTTTTATATGTACAATAGATCTGTCCAGTTTCTTTTCCAACTCGTCACAAATGTGCTTGATGAGACTGAGGTCTGGACTTAGCACAGTGATTCCCCTTATGAAGGCTCTATTCTATCGTTTGTAGAGCATATTGATCACTTTGTTGATATTTCATTTGTTATATGGGTATTTTAATGGCCAAGTCAATAAAAACAGCTGAAACCTTTTAAATATGCCAAGTGTTCTAATAATTTTGGCCACCACTGTAGTTGCTGATGGACTGCTTGTAAGGCAGTGAATCAGGTAGGATCGGTTCTGTAATCTGTAGTCCAGGTGCTTATGTACTGTGCCCTTCTGGGATTTTCACCGTGCCGATATAAACTTGGAATCATAATGGCCTTCCTTCATTGGTAACAGTATAGAATGCAAGGGTGTGCGAGAGAAGAATGAATTGTGGTAACTTGGGCCTTCTGTAAGACCCTGAAAATAGGTGAAGTTGGAATGAAGTCACTATCATCTTGCCTGAGCGGGGTGGTGGTTACTGCCGGTGGGGTGTTCTGTGAGTGTCCTCCGTTGGCACCATAGCCAGCACTGTTTTTGTGCCCGCCTGGGTCATCTTTTCAGTAGCACATTGAAGTCACATTGAAATGCATGCGAAGGAGGCCTGAATGCAAATGGCTGTGGGGGTGACAGGGGATGGGGGTGCTGAAGTGAAGCATACCCAGTCTCTGGAACAATCATCCATTGAGTGTGCCTTTTGTTCTGGAAAATTTTTCCTGAATATAGCAGAAGACTGGCTTTCAACAGTAGTGGAATCTCTTGGAAATGGGCAAGCTCTGTGTAAAACTGCCAGCTTTCTGAAACTAAAACTGTATAACACTGGAAGCACTAGACTTGACAGGCGCAGTAGAGCGAAGAGGGAGGAGTTTGGCAAGAGGCTTTGTTGAGCTTCTCTGTGGAACATGTGAACGAGGCTGCAAATTCTTCATTAAATTCCCTGGACTTCTGGGTTTATGTATGGTTTTGGGATTGGTCTGCTGCCGCAGAAACCAATTGATGGTTCTTTTTCAAACTTTGCAGAGGTATAGTACAACTCACAGAGTGGAACTTCTTAAACTTTGAGACCGATCTCCCCAGAACTGAAGCAGTGCCGCATAGTGATAGCAAAAAATGGGCAGTTTGGACGCTTAATCCCTTAAGACGATAACTCAAAAGCTACTTATCAGATGTTTTTCAAACCATTCAGAGCCATTGTATGGGTGCCGACCTAGACATTGTAACATTTTTTGACAGATCACATCACATAGTCAAAGCAAAGGGATGGGTGAAAGCAAATGACTTTTGACATTGTGAATGTGATAAGTATTTGATGGATCACATTAGTGCTTCAGAGAGACATAATATGGAAGGAGATATAGATATGGTTTAATTTTCAGATTAATTGCCCCAAAAAAATATAGTATAAATATAGTATGAAAATAAAGACTCACAAAGAAATACAGATAGCCATCTGATAGTTTTGGAATAATTGTGCAAATAGGCATATAGTGTGATTGCAATAAAGAGTGTAACTACAGACGTGCATGTCACAACAAGGACTTGGAGCAAAAAACCCAATTGTTTGACATTTCCGGGTTATCTTTCTAGTACTTCTAGAAATTATGCAAGTTGGTGAATGTGCGAGAGTACAGATTAGATGAGCGGAGTGAATGAGGGAGTTATATGAGAGAGGAATACAGAGCAAAAGAGGGAGTTGTCCCAGGAATGCACTGCTGTCGTTCCTACAGCCCACCCCCCCCTTTCTAATTTTAGTTTTAGTGAGTACTGTTTTATAAATATTTCCCTATTTGATTGTCAACATTGTAAGTCTCTCTCTAGCTTTAAGATTTGACTGGTGAAGTTTTTGTTTCAGCTATAAGTTATAAATTGTTCCACACAGGATCAAACACAAGTAAGCAAGTGGACAAATAATTTACCTGATGGAAATTTAACTCATGACCCAGTCATCTGTGATTCAATGGCAAATTGAACACTGCTAAAAGTGACAAGACAGACACATCCAGCATTTAATTTGGGCACCAGAATTAAATGCAGTTAAAAGCCCCTCTATCTTGTGAGACTTTACGAAGTGTGTTGGGTGTTCTGTGTCAGAACACTAAGCATGGAGAGGTGTCAGTGACCTGGATCAGATTTGGCCATGCCATCCACCTTTTATCCCATCCAGAGTGACCAGGGTCGATCCTTAACAGCCTGCTGCAGAATGTTACTTACTGTTGAGGTGACAGTTCTGAGGGGTAATCAGGGGCTGGGAACCTCTATTTATACACCATTGGTCAATCACAGGACCCAGTCATTATGGCCATTATGCCCATCCACACCAGGGAGCGGCTGTGGCACAGCTTGCTTGTGTACACATACATGTTTACATATTAACAAATGTTTCACATCAACATTGCCCCAGTTATTTATATTTTTTGCTGAGGATAAACTAGTTTCACTTTGTTCATGTAGCTGGTCTCTGTCCTGTATTATATCTCATCGTAATTCAAGAGTTTTGTTAATCCCTGTAATCTGCACACATTAATTTGTGTGTGACCTATAAATCGACTTACTATAGGGAGATTGCATATGCAATTCAATTTAGAAACTGAACAAAAGTGTAGATATGACAATAATAAGTGTTTGAGTTGGCCTGAATTTTGCTGTTGTTGTTTTTTGTAAGGTTATTTAAGGTTCTTTCTGTAGAAGCAAATTCTCTTCTACATTTTGCATGTGCTTTTGACCAAATTATGCAGTAGCAAAACATGCAAAAGTGCAGGAGTAAAGCGTGAGCGACACAGGAAGTGCAATGAAGCGATGTACCTTCACTATTTTTTCAGAGCTTGAGCAAACAGATTGATGTTTTTATGCTGTTATAGAACAGGTGCTGCTGCTTGTAAAAGTGCTCTGCATTATTTTGGTTTTGGAAATTTTGAGTGCGGTCCCTGGTGTAATAATTATTGTAGTCTTTCAGCTATATGGCCATGCTGCCCCCCAGTGGCAGTTACTGATTATTAATGCTAACCTGTATGTCCAGTCACTTTCCAGTTGCCCTTTAAAGCCCCATGATTTAGAATGTGAATATCTAAAATACAAGAGTTTTGTAAGTAATGCAAGGATTCTGTAAGTAAATTCTGTAAACATTAGATGCTGTGCTAACGTCAACTTCAAAATGAAAACGTTCACCATAGTCTGTATTTGAGTTTATGTATTATATGAATTTAATCTGTCTTGTGCATTATTTGTGTGCTATGCTGTATTACTGCGACGATGTACAGTAGTTTGAACTAAAACCGTCCAGTTCAAAATAGAATGAGGAAATGTTTTAATGCCTAGGGCCTATGTAAGGGTTAATGCTCTCCAAGCTGTGCGGCAGAATAATTTTGTGGTGATGCTTTGCTGCAGGACTGTTGCACTTCACAAAATAGATGGAATCATGAGGAGGGAAAATTATGTGAATTCATTGAAGCAACATCACGAGACATCAGCCAGGAACTTAAAACTGAGATGCAAATGAGTCTGCCGACTGGATAATGACCCCAGGCAAACTTTGAAAGTTGTAGCAAAATGGCTTAAGGTCAACAAAATCAAGGTATTGAAATGCCTGTTGCAAACCCCCAACCTCAATCCAGTAGCAAATCTGTGGGTAGAACTGAAAAAGTGTGTTTGAGCAAGGAGGCCTTAAACCTGACATGGTTACACCAGCTCTGTCAGGAGGAATGGGCCAATATTCCAGCAACTTATTATAAGATGTTTGTGGAAGGCTACCTGAAATGTTTGACCTAAGTCAAGCATTTAAAGGTAAGGCTACCAAATACTGACAAAAGGTGTAAGCTTGACCAACTGGATTTTTGATATAGTGAAATAATCTGTAAGCAATCAGTGTACAGTATAATATAGTGTGTCTCTAAGCAGAGAACAGCAATGCTTATTTATGATAATGAGCTTTATTTAGTCTCATTGGTATTTTGGCCAGCCCTGCAGTGTGCGGTTTTGTGGGCTATGCCTCTGTTATGGGAAAGTCGCCAGTTAGCGAAGAATAGTCACATGTCCATGGGCCCTTGAAAAAGACCCTTAACCACCAGCTCCATGGGCACCGCTGCAGTTGGCTGCCTTTCACTGCCAAGCTTGCCCCTAACTACATGTGTGTCATGGAGAGCAAGGAAGAGTATTATTATTATTATTATTATTATTATTATTATTATTATTATTAAGTCACATAAAACAACATTCGATTGGCTCCAAACATGAGCATAGCATTAAATATTGTTCGGCCACTATACAAAGATGTAAAGGGACATGGAAAATTTCCTAAACTATCATTATCTTTTCTTCTTTGGTACTGCACAACTGAGATTGTGTACAAGTTTTTAGTGTTAAGCAATGCAATTAAGCCCTTGTTTAAACTAGTAATTTCCTTAGCAGTTCATCTCTGTGCTAACAAAGTCTAAATAGAGCATGGAATTAAATAAACCTCTTCATAATGATTATCTTCTAGAGATAACGAGAATTACCTTGTTAACTCAAGAAAATTAGCTTATCTCGAGACCGGCATTATGCATAATTGCAAACGCAGCCTTTCTCGACTTGTCTGTGTGTGTGTGCTAGAAATTTCTCCATCATTCCTCCATCTAAGCAATAACATGTGAGCATTGGCTGGACAACTTTCCTACCGTGAACTTTTAAGTTACTAGTCATAACACTTCAATGCGTTAAATATGTTGGGCCTGTTCTGCACGTTTTAATTATTTTCAGTGTCTCAATGTGTAAAGACATACTTAATTTTTAATATTTCATAAGTTTGGAATTTTTGCAATTCCGGAATAGATTTATGCCCTACTGAATCCCCCCAGCAATTCCTGTGGGAAACTGCATGCCCCACAGTTTTAATACCATTGGTATACAGGGTGAACATTGGTTCAGTGGAATAAAGGGTTTACTGGGACACTTTTATGTTTGATACTCTGCATCTTCTCTCTGCATGCTTTGGCAGTATATTTTTATACCATCTAGAAGTCTGAAAGGTCAGACTAGCTCATCACTGATAAGTGCAGCCCACACCATCACTCCTCCACCACCTACTTGGTACTTGAAGGTGTCCAACCACTGTCCCAACCATCTTCTTCATCAAAAATCACTCTGTCCACAAAACCTTTTTAATACCATGAGACATGTCTCTGCCCTTTTGTAATGTTTTAGTTTGTGTGCCTAGCTTGTGTGGTGGTCATTTTTCAGTCTTTGTGACCTTAGTGATGTTACGTACCATATTGCACCTAGTACTTAGAGATTCAGTTCAGATTGCAGTTTTGCATGGTGGCACTTGATTCTAAAGGGTTTCTGGAAGTCTCTTCTTTAATTTGACACAATTCATTGGCAGCTAAATTCTCTTCTTCTCTCTGCATGCTTCTTTTGTCCTCTGTCTGTTGGCCACAAAATACTTCATTGTACTATAATTGCATTCTAAAGGTTTAGCAATTTCGTTTTGCATTGCTTGCTGGACTATTTTTTTCCAGCTCTCTGCAAGGTCCTTTTTCAGCCCATTTTAATAATTTTGTAATAATAATTTGCATAGGAAAGTACATGCTGTGTTTTTAAACAGCTCATTCTTAGACATTTAACTGGACTGAAAATATTGTTGGAAGAAAAGATAGATTTAAATAAAATTCACGCCTATTCCACAAATTCACAGCACTCACGATTGACCAGCAAGACTTTATGTAACAACTTACATTTAGGTATTTGGGGTAGTATTCTACTACGTCATGTACCATAGTCGATGCAGACCCCTTGGAGTGACCTTTTTTGATGTTTTTGATGGTGAAAAGAAAAAAAATCTCACCGTATGTGGGTTCAGCCTATTTTACAAGCCCGCAAGAATCTCGGAGCATATCACAGATTGATACAGGAACATTGCTTCTTCTGTTTGTATCAAAATAATGTCCACTGGGCTCAAGTCAAGTCATACAGCTTGGAATAACTTTGTACAATGATGAGATTCTCCTCCATTTTTGTGACAACTACAGACAAGACCAGTAGTTGGCTGACAGGTTGTTTCCTGTCATGTGGGACGCGGTGCACTTGCGTTTTTTTAAAGACTTGAAATTTCAAAATCTGCTCATGCCTAACTCAAACCCGGCTTGTGCTCTGTGCACGCTCAGAAAAAAGATGCGTTGAGGCGTGAGCGGACTATGGAACGCCACACAGGTCAAAAACAAGTGAATTTTAATGCTTTGAATATGTGTAGAATAAGTTAACTATGAGTTGTTGACTTGTATTCTGCGTATTCTACGCATCAAAATTCATGTTCAGCCACTTGTCTAGTTTGAATGGATGAGTGTCATTTGCTGCTGAGAACTTTGGTTAAACCATTTCTGTAGGCATAGATGTTGCCTACCATTGTTTAACATGCTTGGCATCGACTCATTTCTTTTTTTGTGGAGCTCATGAAAATAACATGTTTATGCATGAAGATTTAACATGTAGAATATGTAGAAAATATACTATATATGATCAATATATACTGAATATGTAGAAAACATTAACAACACAGTTAACGTACATTTTACATGTATCCTATACATTAAAATGAACGTGTCTTTTACCTGTTTGGGGTTCCATAGCAGGCCACGTGCGTCCCACGAGCATGTCGCTCATGTGTTTGCACCAGACAGCCACGCGGCTCCATAGGAAATTATGGAACTCTGTGCACAAAGGACACGTCGTGTGAATCGGCCCTAATTCTACACATAGTGTAGTTCTTTTATGTCTCAGAAAATTTAAGTTAATAGAATATAATTGTTTTAATGTATAAGAATATAATAAATATAAATTACATTTTCAAATACAGACATTAAAACATACATAAAGGAATACCTAATTGGCAAGGAAAGATTCTGCTAATTGTCATATAAATGGAATGTGCAAAAAATGAATAAGCATACTTTCAGACCTGCAAATCACAATAATGATTCAGAGCATTTAGGTAAAAACGCATTTGTTAAGTTCTGTATTTCCAGGTGATGCATCCAGTACTTGTACAGCTTGGGGAAATGTGGGACAAGTCTGGCTTAGATAGCTGGATCAAATCACAGGACTGTCCAGGGAATGAAGTGCTGCCATTTTTGACAGCACCTAGTTTAGTTGTAAGTATTTACTGGATTGAAAGCAGATTATACCATTTCTTCACTGTGTGTTTTTACATCTGACTAAATTATGCATATGTGACTTCTGTATTCTAATTGTGAAGGGCAAAACTTTTTTTAAGTAAAGTACAGTTTTATGTTGTTAAAAGTCATGTAATTTAACCACTTGTTCAAATTTCAGTGCACTGCGAGGTTTTATCACCTTTCCGTTCCAAGCCCTATCCTCTGTGCCGGCCACCTTATCGTGTTCATGTCTTCTTACTGCTTGCTGAAACCTGCCTCTGTTTCTCCTTGCACAGGCTGACCAACGAGGACAGAAAGCTGCTGTGGGAAAAGCGTTACTTCTGCCATGCAGAGAGCAGCGGGCTGCCTCTGGTTCTGGCCAGTGCCCGAAGCTGGGAGTGGGCCTGCCTGCCGGACATCTACGCCCTGCTTCGCCAGTGGGCTTGCATGAACCACTTGGATGCACTGGGCCTGCTGCATGCCATGTAAGAGCACCTTTATGATCTGACTCCTCTCAGGGCAGTGTATGCATGAAGGGTGGCAATTTAATGAATGTATCCATATAAGAGTGTGTGGTAATCACCCAGTGATACCTTTTTCTGCAAAGCAGTGTTTTTGGCAATATGCATAGATCTGGTGTCAATGATTGGCATGGCTGTCGCTTGTAACGTGTGCTTGCATTTACAAATGCCCTTCCTGTGCTGCATATTCCAGATTCCCAGATCAAGAGCTGAGGAACACAGCTGTCCAATGGATGGACTCAATCTCAGATTCTGAGCTGCTGGATTTCCTTCCTCAGCTGGTGCAGGTATATCTAAATGGGGCTTGCTTTGGGTCATCTTCTGTTTCACACACTGGTGGAATAGCCTGATAATTTTTTTCAATTTTGTTTTGCCTCTGAGGCCCTGAAATATGAATGCTACCTGGACAGTCCATTGGTGCGATTCTTGCTTCGGAGAGCAATAGGGGACATTCGCATTGCACACTACCTCTTCTGGTGCGTTTCATATATGTATATGTGTGTATGTGTTTGTATGTATATATAAGTTAAGTTAGATACTTCTAATTGATACTTTCTTTTTCTGTTTATGTGTGATGTGCAACATCTTCTCCCTCCTTAGGCTGTTGAAAGATGCTCTACAGGATTCACAATTCAGCATGCGCTACCAGTACCTTTTGGCAGCGCTGCTCTGTTGCTCAGGCCGGGGCCTGCGGGAAGAGCTGGATCGCCAGGGCTGGCTGGTCAGCATCCTGACCAAGGTAGCCCAGAATGTGAGGGACACCTCCCCCTCCACCAGACAGGTCAGGCTCCTCTTTGTACATGTCTTTACTGTCATCCTGGAAAGGAGATTCCTCAGTCCTGAGCACATTGGCTGTTTTGATAAGCACGGATGAGAAATGTTTGTACAAGACATTTAAAGTATCTTCATCTATTCCCATTTTTCCCCGCTATCCAAAAGTAGAGTGTTCCTATGAAATCTTATGTAAGCCAAAACGCAAAGAAGCAAATAGCATTGATTTATATGGGAAATATTTTTGAGTTTTCCCAAACCCAAAAAAAACCTACCAGATCATACCAAGTAACACTAACATATAGCAGGAATGGGGGGCAGCATGGTGTTCTCCACCCCCCCACCCCAGTCCAAACACATGCTAATTGGAGTTGCCAACTTGCCCATAGGTGTGCATGTGTGAGTGATTGGGGTGTGAGTGTGACCTGTGATGGGTTGGAGCCCCATCCTGAGTTGTTCCCTGCCTTGCACCCGTAGCCTCCAGGATAGGCTCCAGACCATGCGACCCTGAATCAGATAAGCAGTTACAGAAATTGGACGGATGGGTGGATATAGCAGGAATGAGATCATAAATACACAACGTGAATAAAGTACAATTAATGTGTGTACAGTGTAGTGTTACCAGAATCAATACAGTCATGTGATGCTAAATAACATGGATATGTTCTGTAAAATGAATCATTACGTGATTGTCATTGTGAGAACATCCTAAAGTGTACTTACACAAACCTAGGTGGTATTACATGCCTATGTGGTATAGTCTAAATTATAAGTTCAGTATAGTAACTGCATTAACTAGTAACATCTTTAATGTATGGAAAATTTACTCAAATAATTTGTCTCCAACAATATGTAAGGAAATTATTATTGTATTATTTGTTAATTGATTATTATTATAAATGAATTATTATGCTTGAATGTTTTGTTTATCAACCAAACTATATTCTATAGTTCTAATTAGTCAGTTACTGGAACATGTAGCTCCAGGATATGAATGGAATTCACTAAAGTACAGTAGTATTCACTACAGTATCACTACTTAACTAGGGTTAGCATGTTTGTCACACAAACTGCTTTACCAGATAATGTAGCAACTATGTAGCGGAACTCTGCTCATGGCCGATAAGTCTCCCTTAGTAGCGGTTTCGCACAAAAGCAGTGACTTATTGTGTGTAATCACTGAGGTGGAGATTTAACTAGCATACATGGCATGCAATTATTCCTAACACTACAACTACCACACATCAGACATTACATATTACATGAAACAGAAACACAAAGTAATAAAATCAACAAACAGGATGGAAAATGAACAGGCAGTAGCTAAATTTAAGAACATAAGAACTATACAAACGAGAGGAGGCCATTCGGCCCATCAAGCTCGCTTGGGGAGAACTTAACTAA
>JAODKN010000127.1:26973054-26985470 GCA_026774425.1 Petrocephalus zakoni
TTTTGACAAAGTTTACCTTTATGGACATAATTTGCAGTTGGAAAAAAACGTGATTATCACAATATATCGTATCGCAACACTTAGCATATCGCAGAATGTTTAAAATCGCAATAATATTGTATCGTGGGTTAAATATCGTGATAATATCGTATCGTGGGGTCTCTGGTGATTCCCGCCTCTAGTATATAGGTAAAAAAAAAAACAACAACATTTAGCATTTTCAGTGTAGGTAGATCATTTTGACCTGGTCATTTTACAAGTAGCTTGCAAGCTAGAAAGTGTGGGCACCCCTGCATTAGAGTGAGCAGTTTACAGCTTGCAGTACAGCAGAGTTGGCTTGCATGTGGGAAATCACTGTTGTAGTTAATGTAGCCAAATCGAATGATGACTGAGACTGACATCTGAAGGGATTTCCAGGGTAGCATTGCACTCTGGGACAGGCTTTTATAAAAAAAATAAATAATAATAAAATATCTGCAGTTTACAGTCAATAAAGTGAATAATATGATAGAATATCTAAAATAATAGAATAATTTATTAATTGTATTTAGATTACTTCAACATTCTTACATTTTACAGCGGTATCAGTGTGGTAATCACACCCTGCTTATTTAAAAAGACAATTCTGTTGTTCTACTACAGCAGCTGGTTGAATGTACTAAAGTATCATTGAATTTTTGCTGTAGAGAAGTGAAGACTACAAGAGTATGTGAAAACTTTTTTTCTTGTAGAAAAAAGCAAAAGGGCCCAATCTTTCCATGACTATTTCTTTATTTTCACAGCTGTTAAGAGTGAAAAATATTAGACAAAAAAAATCTATTTTTGTACAGAATTTGTTTACTTAAGTGCATCTTGTTGCAACTAATTTTCTTAAAACAAAAGCAGCAGCAGAGATGTAAGGCAGTTCATCTTTTGTAGTCATTGCCCTCCTAGTATGTTTCGCAACCCATTTTCAATGCACTGAAACTTTTATTTCGTTTTTTTCTAAACTAACCTAATCTTTGATCATGACAGAAATTCATGATCCTGCAATCATCACTGACTATGCAATGAATGCAAATGCCTAAAAAGACAGTATAGTCTCTTTCTGTTAATTGGCTATAGCTAAGATAAGTTATGATAACTCTTAATTGTCATTGCACAGCCATACTTTGTACAACAGTGCAACGAAATTAGGATACTGTCCCACGTCGGCACTAAACCCAACAGAACTGTGTGAAAATATAGTGTGAAAAATAAAAAAATGAATATAATTTTATACACGTATGTACAGTCCCGACCAAAGTTTAAGACCACTTGAAAGATGGCAAAAAGTCATATTTTGAATGGTTTGATCTTAACAAGGTTCCAAGTAGAGCTTCAACATGCAACAAGAAGAAATGGGAGTGAGACAAAACATTTTTGAGCATTCAATTAATTGAAAATAAAGGAAAGGCTCAGATTCTGGGACATTTGATGTGACCCAAATTCTGGGGTGGTCCTGGAAAATCCTGGATGGGTGGCCACCCTAGTCAGAACTATTGCCTTATCATAGTCTTGCCTTTCTTTGTACTCTCCTTGAAGGATATTTGCCCTGAGAAGCTGTATAGCTTGTTTTAACTGTTATTTCTGACTTGAGGGCCACATTTATCTCAATATGCTATGCCAGCCGTAGAATTTTTTTGCAGGGTTAAATGTCATACAGTTGCAGCATAAATCTCTTCTTATAGACTATTTTGTTCACATTTTTTGTTAGTTTTTGTGAGAAGTATATTATTGTATGCTAATTTATATAATGCTTAAAGGTTCAGTTCTCACAAACAGTGACCTCAGGCATACTTCCAATTCCACTTGTATATTCCATATACAGTAGTACAAGGTCAAGGAAGGCTTGTAGCCTATCCCAGGCAACACGGGATGTAAGGCAGAGGTATTCCCTGGCTGGAATGCCACTCCTGGAATGCATACTATGGGCAGCTTAGAAGTCCCAATTCACCTGAAATTCATACTGTGCTGTGGGAGGAAACATGCCCACAGAGACACAATCTGAGCCAGTAATGAAAGCACTGAGGTGTGAAGCTGTCGCGCTACTCACCAAACCAGCATGCCACACAGAATATTTCAAATAAAAATTTAACATTGCTCAGATATTACACTAATTTTCAGGAGCTCTTCAAAAACAGGTATGTATACAGGTCAGTCATTAACTGGTTGTTTTAATGCTTAATGTTTCAGTGTGACCTGATCTACACCTTCTTCCACCCACTTCCAAGAGATGAAAGACCAGGGACTGTTTACAACACGCTACAGAACAAACCTTCAGGTAAAAGTGCTTCCATGCACATCTTAGTAATTTGTCTTCATTCACATTTCCTGCCTAGTTTTATTGCAGGCTTTGGTTCTAACTGAAACACTTTAATCACTTGTTTCTAAAGCTTTCACAATTGCTTAATTAAACTTGGATACTCAATTTTAAAAAGGTGTTGACAAAAATTGCATTCTCGGTTACTTTATAATATGGCAGAAGGAGGACGGATCATAGCAGATGAAGGTCCAAATAAAAAAACAAAAGCTTCAGTTGTATGGAAGCACTTCACATTAAAAGGGAATGGAAACAAAGTGAATGAAAAGTTGTGTGATGGTATTGCAAAACACAACTGCAATGCAGTGCTGCTATGCATCCTAAAAGAAGACATTCAGGTTTCATGTACTCACCCAGTATTGTGAGGTCAGCCATAGATATGTACCTAACGAGGTTAGCTCCGTCACTTACCTGCATAGTTTTGTACACATATTATATATCTTGAGTAGGGCTTATGGTATCAGAAGAAGTTCATGCTGTGATATTTCAAGTTTTTGCAATGTTTAGCAGTTTGTTATTGCTTTGCACCAAGTGCAATATATAATATAATATAATATATACAAACAATAACTTGGTTAATGGTCAAAGTAAATGGTAGATTACTTTATTAGTATTATAAAGTCAGGCACTGTATAATGAAGTTTTGGACTGCCTATACAAAGATGGTCCAAGATAACTATACTATAATGGAGCTGAAAAATTACTGTTGCCTAGTGACATTATAGCACATTACTAACATGTGATGCTGCTGTAAACAAACCTGCACTGCCAGTCATATAAAAGTGACCTTTAGGATATAAAATTACGTACAGTACATAATATTTGATAGTAAACAATATATTACAGGTTTATGGATTTAGATTTTAGTGCCGTTTTCTTATAGTTATTTTAGAGTGTACTCTTTCTACTTATTAAAAAATTTCACCGTTTACTGTAGCCATCTAGGTTTGTGTAAGTACAGTCTAGGATGTATGATGAAATTGCCTAATGACACATTTCTCAGAATGTATCCCTGTCATTAAGCGATGCATGCCTGTAATGGACAGTGACAGCCCTACTCATGTCTCATGTTTCCTGAAATGCAAATTAGCACAATGGAAAATAAAGGAATAAATTACTGTATGGAAGTATGGGGAAATTAATGCAAAACCCAGTGCTTATTGTCTGCTAAAAGAGTTACACTGAAAGACTGATATAGTGGAATCCTAGGTGATGTTACTGAAGCCTGATACCCTCAGCCAGTAGAAGACTAGAAACTTATTTGTTTCTCTATACACAATTTCACACCATTTACCAAACATCACTCAGAATGTGTCCCCTTTAACAAAGCCCTGGAGGGTCAGTGCAAGGTCATTAACCTTAAAAACTAGCAGGGAAATTTTTGCGCCAACAAAGGAAAATAAACTGTAATGTCACAATAATCACACAATCAGGTCATTTTCAAAGAAGAAAACCAGAACTATTTATACACTTCTAAACTTAAATTTAAAAAATACAAGTAAAACTGATTAAAATAACCCAGTTTAAATGTCTATACAATTAATGAGCTCTAAAATATACAAGAAGCGAGTTGCTTTGTTCATTTTCTGCTTTTGCCATTCCTCTTTGCAGAGGTGTCATGGGCTCCTGTTGCTGGCAAGGTGGTGGGTGAAGTGAAGCTCTCTATCTCCTATAAGAGCAACAAGCTCTTCATCATGGTCATGCACATCCGAGGGCTGGTGAGTTTTCACATTGCCATCAAAAGTATTTTATTGGAAGAGGATGGTTTTGGATGCCTTACATGAAGGCTGTGTATAGGAGGGTGTAGGCCCTGGGCCAAAGTCGGCTGTTGGGGGCCCTACCTAGAGAATAAAATGCTGAAAAAATGTACAACTGGGGACCCTGGACTACAGCCCAGGTTAGCCCGTGCACAAGTCCGGTCTTGCTTACATGCACCAAAGCAGCACAGCTGATGATGTCTGTTCACTGTATTCACAATTTTCATATTTGTATATTTGTGGGCTTGTCCACAATGGGTGCTTTCTCTTTTGTACTTTTTGTAATTTTTTTATTTTATTTTACTTAAACCAAAACAAATTCCTAGTGCTTGGATTGAACATGGCAAGTAAAGTTGAAATTGATTGAATTATTCCTAAATTTACCACATTTTATATTTCCCCTACTGTCACACAGCAGCCCTTGCAGGATGGGACAGACCCTGACCCTTATGTCAAGTTGTACCTCCTACCAGACCCCCAGAAAACCAGCAAGAGAAAGACCAAAGCTGCCAAACGCACATGCAATCCTACCTACAATGAGATGGTGAGGTAGTTTTGTTTTCCTAAAACAAAATGGATTATGTTATGGAAATCTTCCATTATGAAAAAAGAGAGCTTGTGTAAGTGATTGATATTTGGGCAATAATAATAATTGTAATAATTATAATTGGGCAGTGATAGCCTAATGGTACAGGAAGCGCACTTGTTATTGAAAGGTTGCAGGTTCGATTCCCCGACCCGCGAGATACCACTGAGGTACCCTGAGCAAGGTACCGCCCCCAAGCGCTGCTCCCTGGGTACTGACCCTCACTGCCATGTGTCCCATTCCATCTCCAGCTGGTGTATGATGGCATTCCACGGGGAGACCTACATCAGAGGGTGATTCACCTGAGGGTTCTGAGTGAGGGAGCCTTCTGGGAGAACACGCTGCTGGGAGAAGCCTTCATATCACTGAAGGCCCTAACACCTGGGGAACGCTGGGTGGACTGGCATCAGCTTGGAACTGGAGGCTCGGATGGCACTCGTTAAGGAAAAGGATATAGGAAGAAGAGCAGCAACCTGTGTGTGTGGAAAAAGGACAGGCATATGAAGGCATTTTGAAAGAAGTACATGTGCATGTGTCTATGTGATGTACATGCTTGTGAATGCAATTATAAGGTCTACCTGCTCTGAGCTATTTTATTCCCCCCAGTGGGGGTGCATTGAAGAATCATGTTCATTGAAGACACTGAGGTTAAGATGGTTTTCACTGGATAGTGTACAATAGGGGTTAAATGACAGGTTTACAACAAACCAAGCTGCTTTGAGTCCTGGATCGAGGGAAAGAGAAATAATTTGGTGTTTGGCAGGGGTTCACAAAATGGAAATGGATCTGAGCCATGAAATTCAAGCATTCAAGAAAGGTATGGGCTGTAAATGATGTAATATTTCTCAGTATAATCCAAGCAATGGCTCTTCCATTAGTGTCCCCTAACCAGCATAGGCAGAATGTCAAGCCTCTGCAAGCCACTGTTAGTTGATTTAACGAGTCAAATCCCATAAGGTTTTAAAGACACAAAGAAAATCTTAAGTTATTTCTTGAATTTTTTTTTATTGTGAAAGCTCAGTTTTGAGCCCTTATTATATAAACGAAATGAGATACGTGTGCCTCAGTCGTACACAGACTTATTATGCGGTCCAGTTTGTAAATTGTGTGAATGCTTTTGTACTGTGAGAGGGTAGTTTGATACCCAGCAGTTTAACTTGGTGCTTTCTTGTCATGAGACTAAGAATTAGGCAACCAAGCTGCAATTTTATTGCCCAGCAGTTTCTGTCTCTCCTGGAGTCCTCTGTATATACTGTACTGTACTTCGTGTAGGCTGCTTCTTCCCTATAGTTATTTGTTTGTGTGTGTCATGTAGGAGGTAAACCACAGGTGGCCAGAGCTGCAGATATGACTATGCTCTCAATTGGTTATCCACTTCAATCCACTACAAATACCCATATATCTAGAGTATCAGAAAAAAGACATCCATATATCCAGAGAATTATTTCCAAAAAGTTAAATTACTTGTTCAGATGCATGCTGTGGAATGTTACTACTATTTAATCATTGTACTTCAGGATTTCTTAATCAAGTGTTCTGAATCTGACATCAGATTTAAACTCGTCTTCAGCTTAAGAACCTCAGTATTGGTAATGCCGTATTACTGTTTAACATTACTGGATTTTCACAGGTTGGTATGCTGTGGTGTTCTAATTAAGGCTGAAATGCAAACTAGTCCAGCTTAGTATGGCTTTTCCTTCCTAGTACATTTGTAGAATGAGTCATTCATATTTTGTTTCTGATGCTGATTATCCAGTTAAACTGAAACTGAAGGTAAAAGCTGTTTCATCTTTGGATCTGTATGCCATGTAATTAATGACACCTTTTTAAATGTGTGGTGTCCACAGAATATTTTGCTGTGGTGTTTTGGAGCCCCCCCCTTTCATTTAATATAACGGTAGGATATTTATCTTTTAATTCTTTTTCCCTTCATCCATGTTCTCCTGTGTGAAGCTTGATAGCATTTAGAAATCATTTGTTCAGTATTCAGTAATTGCCCCTTTGTACGCTCTACAGCAAAATTTAATATTTTAAAGGGAAAGGTATGTGGAGTGCACAAAGCAAGTTAATTTCTAAATGTGGTTAAGTTTGGTGAACCAAACATAAATTTAACAAGTCTAACCTGCCTACTCAGTGAGCATTCAGAATTTAAGGGAAAAAAAACTTGTCTTCAACTTTAGTGCTATTAATCGGTCTTTGCCTTTCATTCTAAGAGAATTGTTTTGTGGATTTCCTTGTGGATAGTAAGTGAAGGTAAATGGAATTCAGATTCCCCATTTTCTTCACAACTGGCAGGAGTGTCTGTATTTGTGTGGTGTGTTAGGACCGTATTTTTCAGTCACTGTGGGGACATGATCTGTTTAGAGGTTTGTGTTCAACAGCACAGTGAGAATGGGACAGAATGTAAGTTCAAAATGGACAGAACTCGATGTGTGGTAAATACTGATGTCATAATTGCAATTTATTATGAGAATTCATTAATTTTTTTTAAGAACTCATAAATGTGTATAGTTTGCATTTTTAATTTGATCATTTTTGTAAAATTATTTGCACTAAATAAACTTGAACTAAAAATACAATTATTTGTGAAATTGTTTTTGTTGTAACTTCAGTACAATGAACCATGTCATGGATACAGTTTTGGGGGACATATTACATCCATCTATCCAACAATCTTCTAACCGCTTATCCTGTTAGTGGGTACTAGAGCCTAAGGGTACTAAGCAGCTAAGTGCCCTAGATGAAATGCCAGCCAACTTCAAGGTCACTGCACAACAGGTCATTTTAGAGATGCAAGTCTAGGTAAGTGTATGTCTTGGGTAACACTACTATGTCATATGTCCAGGGCTGAGGGTTTGAATCCCTCTTCCACTATATACTGTACTTGTGTGTTTTGTTCTGCTTTTTTAATCATAACTTTCCTCTTGCTTTATAATAGCTGAACCCAATGAGAGTTTATTTGTTGTAAATATTTGATAATCTGTGTGCCTCGATGGACAGGATAGATACGCTTTCTTTCCAGAGCTAAGGTAATTAACATCAGAGTTGGCTGTCTTATGCCATTTGCTTCCATTTTAAGGCAATTATTAATGCTGTAACAAGCTAGAAGAAAACATGGCATTGTTAGCGAACTTGCTTTGAAAGCATTAAATCCTACTGAGAATTAAAATTTTTACTTCAAGTTTACAAGCTGCATCGTCCACTCAGATCACAGAATGCAGGTTTCCTTGTCGTTCCGAATATAAAGTCACAGTTGGCAGTAAAGTATTCTGCTACAGGGCCCCTATAATGTGAAACAGATTGCCAGCCTATTGCTGAATTGGTCTCAGTCTTTAAATCTCAACTGAATACCTGTTACTTCAGTTTAGCTTACCTAACATGTAACACCGTAATTATGACTGCTCGTGCAGCTGTACATGCAATTTTTTTTTAACTACTGTGCTTGTCTATTAATGTGTCATTGCATTCTCTCAGCAGTCATGGTCTCTGCCTTCCCACATGTCCAGATGGTGACCAGGGAGGGCACCATCTGAGCTGGAATTGTTGTTCTGTCCCATGGAGGAGTAGCATCATGGATGTGACTTACATCTGTAAGATTGTAGGTGCTGCCTTCAATCTGCCACCATACACAAGCCGGCAAGGAGAACACTTGACCACAGTTTTCACCTCCTTTTAGCAAGCAAGCCCCTTTTTCATTAACATTCATTATCATTGGGCATGCCTGGGTGGGTCGGACAGCCAGCTGACCTTGGACCCCCACAGGTTTTTTTTCTCCCTACTTGAGAATTTTTGGTTCCTCTTATCCATTGTCAATTGGCTTTCTTTCTTTCACTTCTTCTCTTTCATTTTCCCTGTTTTCCTTTATTTTCTCTTAATAATGTTGTATCACACATCTATATATAGTGCCTTAGAGTGATTCTGTTGTGAAAGGTGTTATACAAAAATAAATTGAATTGAATTGAAAATAAACTAGGCTGACTGAGTGTTCATTTGACAATGGATGGTCTTTTCACCTAAATAATTGAAAATTTCAAATCTGCATTCTTCTATTCAATGTAAGGGACATCATTTTTTGGATTTTTTATTCCAACCTCAATTATGAAATTCTTGTTATCAGTGGTGTTTGTTTTGAGATATGTTTTTTTTCCTCTCAGCCACACATTGATAGGAAAGCAGAGAGCAGCTTCCTGAAACATGATGCCTTGTTAAGCATCCTATGAAAGATGCATGCTGGGTGAAACTTAACTGACCACCTCACATGACCATTTTCATCCTTTCAAATACAAATCATATACAGGTTAAATGTAACCTAACCCATGTCCCAGTCATACAAACTTTATATTTATATATTTCTAGTCATGGGTTGCACAGTGGCCCAGTGGTTAGCGCTGTTGCCTCACACCTCTTTGTGCCATAGGTTAATATTTGAGTAAAATGTTGTCTATAATTTGTACCTGAATTTTTTTTCTTTATACATGTGAATAACATTCGCACATACTGATGGATCAACATTCGCACATACTGATGGATGAGGCCACTTTATGCTTTTGGTTGATGCAAAGTGCTTTTTACGATACATTTTACGGTCCATTTGTAATTATGCGATGATCCCTAAGAGCCTCGGTTAATGTTCTCGCTCTTTAGCGACGTTCCCTTATATGTCTGATGAAATACCCTTAAGGCGATTTGGGCTGAACTGCGCAGAGGAGGAAGTGAGATGTGCTGCGTTACTGGAAACCTATCATCGCTGAAATAATTTATTCCATTAACCTCCTAAGTACAGCACCGTTTTATTGTTCGGCTACACGAAAAGACGCCAGATTATCAAGGTATCTGGCTGTTTATGGTTTAGTGACAACGCCTGGTGTTTTTTTTCGAACGCGTTTACGGACATTACTCGCCGGTTAGTCACGTTAACTAGTCGCCGGAACTTGGACGGTATTCGCTCGCTAGATTGAGCGCCATTGAACGATTAGGATGGCTCTTTATGTCTACGTGGCTTTCTCGCGTACTTTTTGCCGTTCGCCCCTGTTTTCCACTGTTACAAGCGCTGGCCGAAATAAGTCCGATCATCGCATTAGGAGCGACGCCGACATGGAGAGCGCCACAGTCGGAGGCATCATGGAAGGCGGTGTGCAGTGGGCTCCCAGGCAAGCCGACCGGATCGCCGTGCAGGCGCGCTGCTGAGCGACAATGGCCATTCCGAAGGCTCCACAAATTAAATATAGTCAGCTACGTTTTCCAGTGGAATAGCTTTTTTTTTTTTTTACCCCAAAAGCTCAAAACTACAAGGACAATTGCACACATAACTAACTAGTCTTCGCGCTGTCAGCCACTTATACTATGAAACATGAATGTTGCCTGGCTTTTTAAATGTATAGCTAGATAGCTATTTTCTCATTGAAATCAGGTACTGTTACCTAGTCTACATATCTGTATTTTTATTTAAATCAATTAACATTTTATGAAATGCTCATGCATCCTAATATATAGTTACGTTTCTAATTAATCCACCGGCCCGGATTTAACATTATTATTATTATTACTGCTACGATTGTTGTTGTTGGTGGTGGTTTATTCTTATTATTTCTCTTTACAAGAGAAAAAATAATTGTTCAGAAGGATGAATTCAGATAGACTCGATTCGAAGCAGAGCGCCACGCCGGCTGTACCCGCCGAGTTCGGAGTCACGCCGCTGGCACACCGAAACCAGGAAAGTTCGTGGTTTGGCTTTTTCTCGGTGGTTTTTAGGCCTGCCCTGTCTTTCGTTAAAAAGTATCTTCCGGGACGGCATCAAACAGCTGCCTTGTTAAACGGCGGATTTGGACCGATTAATGAGGACATTTCTCGAAATGCAGACGAAGAGAGCTCTTTTTTAGAGCGTTTTGGCAAATTTATTCCTGCTTCTGAACATCATCCACACATTGCCTACCTTCATTACCAGCATGAAGCCAGTGGCTTTGATTTTTCCTCTAAGGAATCTCTAAGTTGGATTAGTGCGGACTCTTTTTGTGAATTGGGAATTAACCCTGCTGATGTAGAACTGAATATCACAAGGGGCCCAGCTGCTGGCGGGTATTTAGCAGCAGTGAAACATTTTCTTACTCAGTTTCTGAACGGCACAGTTTCCTCTCAGAATGAAACAAGCACCGCAGAACAACTGCTAAGAAGCGATGGCTGGCCTGCAGATTTGTCAGCCACGAAACACAATTGGCAGGGTGAAATTTGTGGATCTCAACTTTCAGATTTGAAAGAGAAGGTATCAGCCACATTGTTTTGCGCAAAAAATGACTGTGACAGCCAGCAGGTAAAATCCAGCACAGTGATTTCTGTTGCCAAGCCCACAAAACTGTTTGTACAGTGTAAAGGATCAGTGCACTGTGAAGGTACTGGACTGTTCTGTCAGGCGAAACTGGGAGATAATGGCACCTGTATGTCTATGCCAGGATGCCTCCCGAGCTCAGAAAAGTCCCTGTTAGATTATCATCCTGTCTGTGCCAATTTTGTCAACACAAGAACTGTTGCTGCCTGTCAAAGTGATGTGGCAGTGCTGACTCCTGATCAGGACAATGGCTACTCAAGTTTGGAGGAGGAGCACTCAAACACCAGATTGCATGTAATGAGACCTCTTTGCCTCGATAAGGGATGTACAGAATCTGCTGGGAGAACTGAGGAACAAAGCTGCTGTATTGAGGAGGAACCAAAGGAAGCTATGGCAGAGCTTACTGAATGGGAAAGAGATGATGATTCTGTTGCTAAATCTGAAGAAGGTCGGCTGCCTGTTGAGGAGGAAGTGGAGGTGCAGGCTCAGCCTTTCCTCTCCAAACCCAAGTGCCAAAACAAGGCCATAGCCTACATCATGGGTAGCCCATGCAGTGAGGATAGTGATAGTGAGTCGGAGGGTGATTGTGTTTGGGACGATGACGATGGATTTGACAGTGAGGGAGCTTCAGAGTTTTCAGATTCTGAGGACTCTGATTCTGATGATGAGGAAGATTCAGAGGACACAAATGCTGAGGTAGAACAACTCTGGAACTCTCCCTGCCAAAGTAGGGACCCTTATAATCTTTGGAACTTCACTGCACCTCTCAAGACTGCTTCACAGAATCCTGTAACAGAAGCTAATGTTTCCGTGATGCCGGTGGAAGCGGAGCGTTCCATTTCCCCCAGTTCCCTTTCTTCATCCCCTAAGCCCCTCAAAGAAGACGACGATTCTGGAGATGAGGCCGGTGATGTGGATGAAGCAGATAGCCTTCACTTATGGAACTCTTTCAGCTGTGCGTCAGACCCATACAGTCTCCTCAATTTCCAGGCCCCTCTGCGGACTCAACCTGCAACCCCGAGCTTCAGTGGCACATCTTTTACTTCACCGTGCAGCCATAAGAAGGCAGCGGAGGAACGGCTGGACAGTGGTTTTTCAGAAGATGTTAATAGCCACAGTCAACACTCTGCCAAGCTGAAAAAGGTGACAACCTGATGTTCATTATCACCCAGAGAATTACATTAATGTATTATTCCTACAGACATGTCTAAACTGTAACATTAGAGCTATTTTTATTTTCCTGATTGTAAGTTAAAATTGCATCTTTTCAGTCTTAATATTCAAAAGATTATTAAGATTATTTTGCTGTTTTTTATTAATTCATATATTTAAACCAGGGGTAGGGAACCTGATCCATGGAGAGCCGGTGTGGGTGCGGGTTTTTGGGATGAACTCTCAATCAGCCAATAA
>JAODKN010000127.1:26986862-27000574 GCA_026774425.1 Petrocephalus zakoni
GCCCCTGCCTTCCGCCTGTTAATCTTCCAGAGGTTGCACCAGAGCTACTGAGTTGTTGCTGTTATTTCTTGATCTGTCACAGTATCTAATAATTGTTGGACTCTGGACTGTCGTGGCAGCAGGAGACACAAAAATATGCTAAGAACTAAAAGGCTAAGGGCTAAATCAGAAGTACAGCCTGACCCTGACTCTTAGTATAATTCCTTGCAGCACTTTCTCGTCGGTGACAGTCTCCCTTGTTACCAGCCTTCATGGTGCAAGTAACGATGCCCTTTATCATACCATTGTCACCCTGTTTTCTATATATTTCACTTAACAGTCTTATAACCTCTTATTTTGATTGATAATACCATGTATTATAATCACCTTTCCTCTGTCATTTTTTAGAAAAACTTGTGAGAATTGACAAAGGATAGGAGATTATGCTCAGGATGGTTTGCATTAGGATTGTGGACAAGGGTAGGTTGCGGTAAAACCTAAGTGGATCTGGAAATTGGTATTTAATTGAAACATTACTAATAACAGCATTGTACTGGGCAAATCATAACTTTGCAACTCTTACATTTCACAGAGATTGAACTATTTTGATACAGGCGTAAAACTGGTATATCTAAACTTGTACAGAGTACAAAGGTATTAGTCTGAAGTTTCTCAATTACATTGATTAATGGAAAGTATTACTTTTTGTATATTGATTTTAAAGCCAAAGGTAAAACACAATTGAACTCTTGAATTGTACATCTTGAATGCCTCAGTATTTGACTATTGAGAGTTCTTTTTTGTGTTATGGGAGCAATTAAACCAGCTATGAATTAAGTCTACATTTTCTGAGATCTCGCTTTAATTTATTGTATAAAATCTTCACTTTGGTTGTTTTGATAGTTTGGTGCTTTCTCAGTGATGTGGATAATTAAAAGGGTTTGTTTCAATTGTACTCTGGAAAAGGCAGTTATGAATCAAAGCTGATAAATTTAGGCAGATAACAGCCAGGATAATATTGATATTTTAATATTTAGAAAGTAGATGTTTGGATTTTACTGAAATGAGTATGTCAGTTTAATTACATCATTAAATTTTTATTTTTGTAGTGCTTCTGCATTCTTTGAGATTGTGGAAGAACTTATTGCTTCATTTACTGTATAAATAAAATTATATATACTAATAAATTAATGAAGAGTATTGATGTCACAAAATGAACTTGTTTTCTTTATGAGTCAGTTCTGAGTTTATTTCAAAATTGCTTTACATACTTGAGATCCAGCACATACAAGAGCTTTTGGAATACTGTATATTCCACTTTTAATTTTGAGGCATGCTTCACTTTCCCGAAGAACCACCCAGGGCACCTGTGTATCTTCACTGTTTTATCCAGTAGTCCAGGCATTTACAGTTAAGGTCAGTTAAGCTGGTGATTGACTCGCTTCACCTATAGGATGTACAGCGGCTCTGCCTCGGACTGCCTTATAATTTCTCCTTATTTGCCTTGTAGGACCAAAGACCAAGATGGACAATCAGGCACCTTACATGTTAAGAGTCACCAAACATGTTTATTATAGAATGTACACCTTAAAAGCAGTTTTAGCAAGTCATTGATGTTTCATTTGTCTTGAATTAGAATATTAAATCACAAGATGTTGTTGATGTTACCATCAACAAGACTATTCTGCTTTTCGTGTTTGTGTTAAAGGGTAATGTGAAAGGGAATCGTTACAAATGGAAAAATGGGAAGGACCCCTCGTAATAAATGTGTTGGTTTATGAATGTAGTGAAAATGGAGCTAGATAAGAGACAGACTTTAATAGTTACGGGTGTTGCAATGTTTAACTAATGTTTAAAAATAATACTGAGCTCTGAACCGACATTACTCAAGTCAGGAATAAGTATTCACTCGTTATTGCTTGTATTTAGCTTTAAATGCAGTGTACGCGATATAAATTAAAAATTTCTTGCAAAATCATATATAGTGGATATGATAGACTACCTCCGATGTAGCTAAGTGAATATGCGAACCCAGCACGTTGACTCGATTAAAGCAACGTTTACATGTGAGTTTGGCATACATGCTCTTTCCTAATCTTTCACTTAATAATCCTTCGGTTTATAACGCAAAAAAATAACAAAACTGCCTATGCAAATTGATCGTGAGTGTTGTAATGGTCGCTATATAGTTAATAAAACGCAGCCATTGTCACACCACGGTTCGTAAATGCGAATGTCATTATGCATGGCCACGGTGCTAATGTTTTCATTATCTTTTAATATCACGTTGTTCTAGCAGGTTGTGGTCATTTCAGATTAATTTAATTTTGATGCCTGTTTTATAATTCTTCACTTGCTAATGAGATATAGATTTACCACCCCGAATATGTGTGCCTTGCACTTTAAAAAAAAAAAAGCGAGTGGCGTAATATTCTCGCGAGATATAATAGCGAGAAACGTGAACGAGATTTTGGCGCGCGGATTTAGCTCGGAAGGTTTTGCATGGTTTAAAACTGAATGTGCTTTTCGTTAATTCGGAATTATTTTGGTGAACCATAAAGTGGGTTATCGAGGACAACATGGTGGTTCATTTGATAATACCGTTGCCTTTCATCTCCAGGCTTTAATAACCACTCTGCCTTGCCTGCCACACTTATGAAGTCAATTTCAAATGTCCCGATAAATAATATTATTCATAACAATACTATTGTAACATAATAGCCCCACGTTTTAAGTATAACGTTTTATATTTTATGATAGAAACCTAAAACCGGTTCAGACTCCTTCCAGATTTTAAAAATTTACTTTATTTATTTTCGAGTTTCCGGTTATTAAACATGATTTTTAAAATGTTCTGGATCTGTAATTTTCCCTTTTGTGTAGCCAGTAACTGCTACACAAAACAGAAGCAATTATCTTTTTAAATTGAATTTTAGATGTAGTGCAAACTGAAAGAAAAATGCCATGGATCTATTGATCGGATTTCAATATTTGATTTTTCTATGCATTTGAGTACTGGTAACCTTCCAGGATGTACTCTGTCCTGAGTCTTGTTTTTCTTGGGATAGGCCCCAGGCTTCCTGCAACCCTGTACAAAATGAACCGATATGTAAGATGCTTTGACATGCCACTGGGGGGTGCTGTGAGCATTTAGCATGGTTTCGTCTTAGAGCCAATGTCAGGACAGCTTTTTTGTGTGTGTATCAGGATGCCATTTTCCAGTAGTAATACCAAGACTGTTGCATCACAAGACCACATTTGATATAAAGATTAGCCAATTTTATTCTATTGTTTTTTTTTTTAAGTTTAATTGTATTTTTGGGTATGAATAAAACACGAGTACAATCTATAAAATCCCATGCTGATATCTGAAGTCTAATTAATGTTTCCAGTTTGTTGATATTATGTGATGGAAAGATTCTTATTATTGTGATTTGAATTTCACTATACCAGCAATACTAACATGAAACAAAAAAAAACTGTCTCATGATAACTCATAACTCATTAACTGTCTGATAGCAGGCGGAAGATTTCAATTAAGATGCCTCAAGGCTGCAATAATCTTTCACATTGGGTCAAAGAATGGGCAGTGTATATCTGAGTGTGATAATACAATTCAATATTAAGGAAAGAATGTATAGAAAAGAAAAAAAATGTGGGATAAAAAGTTTTCCCTTTAACATTAAATTGGTGTTGATTTTAATGGTTTCTAATTTATACTTCTCAGTTAGAGTAATATTTACCCCGGTAATATAATACAATGTAGAGCTTACATATGGTGCTTCTTTGTATTTTTAAAAACGTCTGAGACAATGGAGAGTTAGTATATTACGAATGTGTATTTTTTCTGGTTGTCTCTTGGGTTTAACAGGCAAATGTATCAGTTGGCAGTTTAAATAGACAGCCCTCTCAGATGAAGACAGGATGTAGTTCATATTTAAGACTGGGACTGCAGATGTGCTGGAAAAAATACCTTGGTACTGCCTGACTCTTGGCCACTCTGACATCCATCTGTCTGTAAGGGGACTGTGGTCTGACCACATTCAGAGAATCCGGTGTTGCATGTACTCTCATTGGAATCACCTGCTACTGAATTCAATTGGGGTGGGGGGGGGTATTCCCATTGTTGTGGAAGAGAAAGAGGCATGCTTTTCTCATTGCCATTTATTTCATTTTAATGCTTTAGACGTATAGGTCATATGGGCAGTGGTTATATAGCGTATTTTGTATCGTCACAGCAAACCTTTCTCTGATGAATTTTTCAAGATATGTTTGTTTTCATTTCTTCAAGGTGATTTAAGATGGCTTATTTCACTGGAGCCTTTGTTGTACAAGGCTTTCTGATGTAGGCTGCTTGGTTGAAAAGGGGTTAATCCATTCCACTATGCTGTGATAAACATCACTGTGAATCTTATTGGCTGACTGGGATGCCTGGGGGAGGGCTGTCAAGGATTGCAGGTCTTTTTTATGAAAGGGATAGTGGCTTTGACGTCACCTTTTCCTTTTTCTGCAGCGTCGAGCATCGTGGTTTTTTTCTGTCTCCCTCCCCCTAATCAGGGTCTGTTTTGGAGATATCGGATGTTGTCATGTGATTTTTTTTTTTTATAATTGGGGCTTTGCACTGGGCATGCTCTGTAGCGCTGCCTGCTCCACACCCCCCTCCCCCTGTATCACTCCCTCCTTTATCCATCCCTCTCACCAGGAAGGGATGCTTGTTATTATACAGCATCCCTGCCTAGACCTGCTCAGTTACTATAGTACTGCTGCTGTTGTGCAGGCTTTTGTTTCATCAGCGCCTGTCTCCCTCTTAAGGCTGGAGAAGACACCCAGCACCACGCCTGCCTGCCACCCACATTTTCCATCAGTAGTGTGTATCACTGGCTAGGAGGGGAACTGCATACTGGCGGTCATCCCCCAGTGACGGCCGGGCGCTTCCTGTGGAGTCAGCGGCTTCTGGTGGATAAGTGGTGAGTTTGTAGCATCTGCAGCCGAAGCTGGAATAGTGGCAGCAAATCACTGCTGAATGCGCATCAAATTCTGAGGTTGTCTGTGTGGCTGCAGGCAGCTGGAAAGCAGGGGGGATGGGGGGGTGAACCTTTGTGTTTATAATATGATTCATGAGTGGGAATAATGCCGTGAATGCATCTCTTTTGGCTGGATATTCGTTTGTGTAATTTTCGTTCCTGCTGCAGCCATATGCATGCTTTCTGTTGTGTATGAAGGTGGAGGAGCGCCAGACAGGCCAGTGGTTGGGTGAGATGTGAGGGTGGGAGGTCTTGTAATGGGCTGCAGTCATCTAGTGATTGAGTATTTGCTTGCCCTAGCAGCCTCTTGTTACCTTAAACACACAATCTGCTGTATACCCCACACAGAGGATTGCTTGTAGAAGGGATACAAATGTTGATGATTTTGGAGTGTGCCGAAGCAGAATTCAGATTATTCTCAGATTTGGCTTCAGATGGAATTATGCTTATTGCTGAAAGGATTTCAAAATATATAACAGCATATAGACTGAAAGCAACTTGGGAAGCACAATGTTTTTCAAATGTTTCTGTTATTTATACATTTATTATACATTTACATCTGTGGTCTTTGTTTTCTGTCTATTAAAATAACTAACAATAATGATAATAACAACAACAACAATAATAATAATAAGTATTATTATTATTATCATTCTACATTTGTAGTCTTTCTCTTTCTTTTTTGTTGATGTCCATTGATAGCTTTTCATATATTAAAAACATGACAGGGGTTGATGGTCCTCTGCCAAGTGATGGCAAATTTCCTGCCTAGCGTAGTATCGCCAGCATCTGCTGTGGGCTGCAGTGAATCACGCTTGACTGACTGGTTTTCTTACAGCCATATCTAGCTCCTTCATAGGCCATGTGCCTGTTTGCCTTCTTTAAATAACATTGAGGTGCCCCAGTGGCAGTCATCTCTGTAATCTCTTTGGGGGATTATTGTTAGACTACATAAATGGCATTGTGTAACGGCTATCTTGTAATACACAGTTCTGGCTGGTTTCGGAAATCAGTTATGGCTTGGCTTTCAGAAAAGAATTGGGTGAGGAAGAGACCGGAATGGGGTTAGTGATCAGCAAATAAAATGCTAGCAGTCATAATACTGGTAGATTGGACAAAGTCAATTTGATTGCTAAATGCTGCTAAACAGAACCTCTAATTGGACTAGATCTGGGAGAGGTGGTCAGACAGCATGGTATCGAAGGACTCATAACCCAAGAAGATCCCAAATGCTGGTTTAAGTCATAGTAAGAGTTTGATTGTAAATTTGTAAATACATGCTTTTGAATTGGATAGGTTCAGTTGGCTAATATGCCTGACTGGTAACTGTATTTCTGTATGGTTTTTGTATTATTAGATCACAACAATAAAGGATTTTGTTTGTGGTTGCAGTTAGCAAATAGCAAGTGGACAATTGAGCAATTTTTTTACCTCTATTTTCAGCTTGACTTCAGTTGTCATTGGCATGATTAATTCCATCCAAATGAGTCTGTTCTGAGGCATCTTTGTTGTAATGCAATTAAAAGCCATTTAGCCTCATGTGAGTTACTGCGTGTAGGGTGGTGTGAAGAGGCAAGGCTTAAAGGGTTAAGTCTTTACCTTTCTGGAAAGCTTCCCTGATGTCCCAGCTGCCTGCTGGGTTTCCTTGGTAACCCATTAAGCAAATGACTGGAGTAGCCCAGGATATGAATGAGGAAGATAGGACAAAGAGTTACGGAGAGAAAGGAAGGCGGTATATCAGTCGGGAAAGGGAGTGATGGAGAGGGAGTATGTTTTGCTGGCTTGCATTGTTCAGCTTGAAGCTCCATATGCTATATTTGTGCGATACATATTTTGGACTGTCACTAAATCAAAATTGAGCTCCCCCCATCCCAAGTTAGCCGAGCCAGATTGCAGTCTCCTTGGGCCTGGCTGCAGAGCAGGTGGTGTGTGACAGCGCCTGCCAACAGAAGAGCTTTGGCTCTGAACACAAACCCCCAAACTCTACCATCATCTTTCTGTTCGTTAGCACTGATGGGGTTCTCATCTCCTTTGGACCTTCTGCAGTATTCTTCATTGTGTGCTAATGAAAGCATCAAATTCCATTTTGGGTCAGACAGTGATCAGAGCTTCGCAGTAAAGTTACAGTCTTAGCTAAAACTTTACTCAAGCTAAAAAAAGTTCACAAAACACTTGAAATGACAGGTTTTGACTCTACTAACTAGAAAAATGTTGGTATCTTGTCAGCACCCTACTTGCAGTGAAATTTTTTTTCATGAATGAATGAAAAACATGACTAGAAACAGGAAAGGGCTTTTCACTGAACAGTGAACAGTTGCTATATAAAATGAGTGTACCTCCACTAGAATAAACAATGTCTTATATCACTGTCAACTCTGTCAAGCAGGAAACATTAGTTATTATGGCCTATAGATTCCTTATGAGGTGGGGGTCTATATCAGGGTCTTTGTATTGAGGCATGCTAGCTACCCCTCAAAGGCTATGTTTTCCTTTGCCCCCAGTACCTGGGAGTATTAGTATGACACTAGTCCCAAGAGCTACCATCTCCCATGTGATCAATTAACATGTTTTTGTGTTTGAGAACTTGGCTTATATTGTGGTGATTTCCTTTTCTGTCATTATTCCCAATCCTACCTCATCCTAGTCTAACCCTTAAACGGGAACATATTGTAAATAAACCTGTTTCACACTGCCAGGGTCCTCTGGCACATGGTCTACATCTTTGTATGCCAGAAAAACGGCTAATCGTCGCTGGACTGCATATTTCAGCATTTTAGAGTCTTATTATACTTGCTAACTAATAGTACTGTAATGGACCATATATTTGTCGTGTATCATTTCGTATTTGGTTTCAGTTCGGGACACTAAAATAATGAATAATGAAAATAATGAATAGATGTATTGACACTGGTGGAATTCGCAAGTGGATGTTCAACATGGACAACATTATGCTGTTTGTGACTATGAGTTGGTTATGGCTAATGTTGGTTACAACCAGTCATAATCTGCAGTTCTAGAACATTTTGGTTTCCTGAAAAATTACACCTATACTGGAGAGAGCTGGTGATAAGACCAAGACTGTCTGTTAGCTGTATGACACGAACAGCCTCTGCAAGTTCTTTTTTCCAGGAAATTCTGATTGTGCAAAAAAATCAAATAAAATTATATCTAATATATATATAGTTTATTGCTTTATCATTTTTTGCCTCAGATATGTGACCATACCTGACATTAGAGAACATGGGATTTTGACAGGATTTAGTTTGTTATGATTAAATATGATGTTATATTTTTGATGTTTTTATTTGTTTTACAGATAGTATTTATTTTTACAATGTGTAAATAAATGTCTCTGAGGTTTTGTTATTCATGCACATCAACAGATGCATTGCCTTTGCTTTACAACTCTTCCTAATTATGTTTGTGTTTGCCATTTTAATAATAAATAATTTCAGAACAAATTCTGTTTTCCCTGTTGTACTGAAATTGCAAGGAACTTTGAACTCAAAACTGAGGTTTGTACCAAACTGTGAATTTTGTATAAGGTACTCACCTACTTACTAAAGAATTCTTTGGCTAATGGATGTCTCTTGGCAAGTTATGGTTACTAGCATGTCTTCTTTTGTCTAACTGTATTTCCACCAAAATGCTAGTGCCCAGAAGCTTGAAATATTCACATAATGAGCTCCCAAAAATGAAGAGCTATAAATATGATAATTAGAATGGGTGGAGAAACAAATTTAAATATTAATTTGAAACAAGCAGTGTAACGGATCACCTATTAAGCCTTTCTTTGCCAATCTATGGATTACTTTGTTGCGTGGGAAGGGGCATTGTCCTGTATGAATATAATAACCTTTTTGAAGGCTGTGGACTTATTACTGTGCCAGTAGATCTTGTTTATAATTTTTATGCCATCTCGAAGTCTAAGTTCATCACTGATAACTGTAGCAATTTTGATTGTTTTGCATGCCTCTGCTTTCTGCAAGGACATTTTTCGCCCCCTTTTAATGGTAATAATAATTAGCTTAATAATTCTGCACAGGAAAGATTCCATGTTTTCCCGTTTTCCTCCAAACAGAAAGTACTGAACATGTTCTGCTTTTAAACAGCTCATTCTTTATTACAGATTCATCTGGACTGAAAATATTGTTCAGAATAGAAGAATAGATAACCCAAGAATAGTAATTTAAGATCAGCTGTTTAAACCATTTATAAATGATATCCTACCATTGGTGCTTTTTCAACATTCAGTGGTAGCTACAATGTTTAGGTGTCTATGGGCCATACCATGGGACCTCTGCTCGTCCCTTCTGGGGGACCACGTTAATCGGGTCACCTTTCATCAGGAGTCCTTTACTGTGCGTGATATTGGGAACTTTGTTGTGTGTTGGAGATTAGCACTCTACTGATGGAGGTATGGGGGTAATTAGCTGAGGGTACAAATTCAGAATCTGTGTTCTCAGCTTTGCTTTTATTTTCCAGGGTGTCTTACTGTCATGGCCTTGAGCTTCCTCATGCTAACAAGTTGCGGTTGCTATTGCAACATTAGCTATACACAAGCTGAAAAATATTGTTTGGGATAATGTTAAAGGCCCATCTTATTCTTCCGGGAGAAGCTTTTATAATTTATACCATAGCATTCAGCTTTCCTGGGTTTAGTACAATCCGAAAAAGCAAAATATTCAAGGTCCACAACTACACCAGAAAGAGACGAAGCCATGATTTAAAAAAGAATGACGAGTCCCTTATCTGTACAGCTTGTTTTTTTCAAAATAAATAGCTATGTTTGTGTCTGCGTGCCTTTCCTCCCAGCATCCTGTGTCTCTTTTATGTAATTCTGAGTTGAGCCAGCTGTAATGACGAGGCGTATAAAGCATGGAGGAGGGCCTCCGCACTGGGCCATCTCCTGAACTTACCCTGAACTTGGCCCTCCATACCAACTGCCCACGTTCTGCAGAAAATGTTTCTTTGCAAAACAAAAGGGTTTACACCCTGTTAAAATGGAAATAACAATTAGTGTTACTCCAACAATCCCCATGAAGGGCAAGTTTGTTTAATTCGTTAAAAGTGTTATTCTGCTTATTTTCCCAATTACAATAACTATCCCTGAGGTGACTGGGCTGTGGGAAATCTAATTTTAAACAACACTCTGTTAATTGGAGCTGAACAGTGAAAGTCGTTTGCAGGTTATGCCCTTACCACTCCACCAATGACAGCAGTGCTGGACTGGTAAATGTTTCATATCATGTCTGTCTGTCTGTCTATCTCTCTATCTATTTTTTAAAAAGTGAAATTAATTCTTTCACAGTTTCTTAAGGTGCAGCAGAAGGCAGAAGCTCATCAGACTCTATCTTTGTGCTCTGTGGAATGTTAATCCCTGGGATGATCCATCCCTTCTGTAGGTGAACTGCAGTGTGTCAAGAACTAGAACACTGTAGTGTGTGGAAAGTAAAATCCTGGTTGCAAGCTAAAAGTCCAGTAATAATCTACAAGAAGCTATAAGAACCTGACTTCTGTGCAGTCTTTATACCATCTTATTTTCACTAACCACTGCTAAAATTTCAGTTGCTTTACACTATATGCTTCATGTATACCATTCTTGTACTGATATTGGAATGATAATTTAAAACACTCCATACTGAAAATTTTTGGCTAGACGGTGCTTTAGGAGACAAAGCATGATCATGGGCCCTATTTTGCACCAATGGAAGACATGACGTGAAGTGGACATGACGCGAAACAAAACATGAAGTGGTTTTGCAAGTTTCATACCAGTGCGTTCTTCATTGAAACGCCAACTTCTACATTTTCAAAATAGCAAATGACTTTGCACATGTTTCACACTCGTAGAAGTCTTTTTAAAATGAGGTTTGGCTGGGCACATTGTCAGTGTGTTGCTTTTTTAAGGCATTGTGCTTTTGACCAACAAAAACCACATCTAGGGCTCTATAAAGTGCATTATTTATGGGTGTGTCCAAATCCATTGTACTGTTTTGACTGAGGAAAAAAAACAGAGTTTACACCAGTGCAAGGTGCAAAAAGGTTGTCCTAACTGTCTTAATTATTCAGAGGTGTGTTTTGGGCTTAACATGCAATAAACCAATCAGAATGGCACGCTACCTCACCTTAATAATAAATATATCTGCGTGTTTTAGTGTTTATGGGGTTCAATGAAAACCGAAAGCAATGATCATATTGATTTGATTTCATAATTTTGTGCCAGCACCATTTACAGTTAAATGACCACACCTGTTTCTTTAGACAGACTAAACCTCATCATTCTAATGTACATACTGTAGACACAAGTCAAGCCATGGGGTCAAATGGAAAGAATTAGACGGACAAAAAAGGAATCCAAATAGTTTAATATAGTTCTGTATTGTTGATCTTTTGAGCATGGAAGAAAAAAAGGAGCAGGGCCAGAAGGACAGGTTTTTGAGCATTACTTCTGGTATGTTCCTAGTCAGAACTTGTGAGCTGTGTGCTTATTTTACACTTTGAAATGTATCTATGCAACTGTCAGAGGTTTTACTGATTCATTTGTTATTTGCAGCATGTCTTTGTTTTGTCTTGTTCATCTTCTTAATTTGCTGTTTGGGTTGAGGTAGGTTTCTCTTTGATTGGAGGGTGTGTGATGACCAATATGTATAATCTTTTCTCATTCATTCTCAATCTTTTCGCCTTGTAAGCGAATCCTACTGTGTTGCAGTTATGCTCCATAGTGTCTAGAATGAGTAAGACTTACTCATCCAAAGCATATATCATATTGCTAAACCCTATATTATCAGGTCATGCAACATGCAATCTTAATATCCATTTTGTTTACCTGTTATACTGAATTGCGACCTAAAAAATTGACAACAAGACAAGAGGTCACAAGGAAGGCATGAGCAAAACAGCAAAGTGGGTGACAGATTAAAAAACATTATAGGAAAATGTTTGAGGGATTTAGAAGGACAGAGAAGGGTGAGGCCAAAGAATGGAGGCAAGGAAAAATAAAAAGGCCTGGGAGGTGAAACTGAAGCTGTAAGACTAGTTTGTGAGAGATGAGGTGTGGCTGAACCCAGCACACAAAGTAACTCAGTTTCTTAGTGAATTCTACGAATTAAGGATTTCCTGTAGTGAAGTCACTGATTTGGGACAAGCTAAACCAGTGAGTCTTGGCATGTTTGAACCTGTACGAAGCCAGCTACCTAGGTGCCCAAAGCGGGCTTTAACTCCACTATTGTGGCCTTGTGTCTTAGCTGACAAATGGATTTATCACCCAGTTAACTCATATTATGGTTCTGCCTTTACAAGTTATACTTTTAGAAAAGTGGAGCTTCTTGTAATGCTGCATGACGGAGACTGTGAAGTACAGAAGTCCTGAAGTGTGTTTCATGTTCGTACCTCTTGCAGGTATGTTGTATGGGATTGATTCCCAATGTATTCAATGTGGAGTTTTATGTAGTGTGTTAGCTTACATTTACAGGACTGACACATAAAACATCTTCTAATCTGTGTCCTGCACTATTACTGGTAATCCTTTTCTTAACACAAATTTGGTTCTTATAACAATGACTCTTTTCCAGTATTCAGTATTTATGGAGTACAGTGATCTGTGATGTGTTTGATGTTGGTATATAAGCTTCTGGTGAAACTATTTTTTATCGGACATTCAGATTATGCTATTCAATTATCTGTTTTGTTGGCGTGCAGTATACCTAAGTTGTTAAGGCTATGTTAAGGCTAGCCTCCTTGTCTCACCTAGTTTATAAGGGGTTACCCACTCTTCTGATTAGCAATGAGAAATTTTATGTTAAGATAAGCAATTTTCTGAGCTTTGTTTAGGGTAACTGGCTGAGTTTTTCAGCATGGAATTAGATCAAGAATTCAGGCTGCCAGTAAGAAGTAATAAAATCAACTTGCTTTGCTTGTGGAAGAACAAGAATCAAATGAGGTTTAATGATATGGTAATTTTAACTGATACCAATATAGTACTCAAAGAAAATCTAGGGACATTTACTTAAGTCTGTAAAAATGTTGCAGATTTATTGGTTTCATAACAAAAGTTCAATGACAAGCAAAATTTAACATCTGCACATATCTTCCACATGGACATTTTCTTTGTATGTCATATTTTTGATTGATTGATTTAGCGTCCCAAAACCTTATGTGAGCACTGTATTTAGCAGAATACTTTTGTGGAAAACCCATGATTGATCTGTGGGCCAGATTTAATAATGAATTAAAATACATTGCTGTCCGGTATTTTAGGATCTGTTTGAAGTTAAGTAACCATCCATACTGTATTTTGCAAATGCTGTGTCCCATTTTGCATTTTGAACCAATATTGGCCGCAGTTTCCCCAGTATTTTCAGACAGTGCGATTCATCCCCCCCCCCCACTCCCCTCCTCAGCCAGATTTCAATGTTGAGCACACGTAGGTGGGGGACTTATATCTTCAAATTAAAAGTGGCAGCTCTAAGTCGTTATTGAATGGATAATTGCCCAGTATAATCATATCTGTAACAGTTATGTCTTTAACTGTGATCCTGCTAATTTTGAATATTGATAAAGTTTAAATAATTGTCACAACAATACCAATATCTTGATTTTGAATAAATATGTTAAACGATATATGTGCATCTCTAGTAATTCTTGTGTGCTTTCTGTTCAGTCACCTTCTCGCCATTTAACCTGATGTGAAAATCTTTTGCTTTTTTT
>JAODKN010000127.1:27018231-27037894 GCA_026774425.1 Petrocephalus zakoni
AGAAATGTAAAGCGCATTGAGACAATGTAATGTTGTGATAATGCGCTATATAAATAAAATTGCCTTGCATTGCATTGTTATAGATCTCATAGATGAAGGCAATATAATACATTATGGTTTGCTACCCTCACCTTTATCTTGCTATGTATTTTCTTAAAACTCCATCAGGTTTTTCTCTTTTTTTTTACCTTCAACAAAATGTAAAAATTAATAGCACTTACATTTTAGTTTATTTTCAAATGCAGCTGTACAACTTCTTTACTAAATAAATTTGCTATCAGTGTTCTGAAACTACTGTGTGTTGATATCAGTAGTGTTCAGGGTTAATTTTATTTATTTAGTCAGTTTATTGTTTTTACAGTAAGCATTTTATATTGTTCTTGTTCATTCTCCTGAGTTGTAACAGGTGCACAGCAAAACAGAGGACAATGTTTTTTTTAACGTTTTCTCGAAATCCCTTTTTTTTAGGCACCAGTAAATGCCCTGGCACATTACAGTGCAGGAGTGATAAAACATGAATCACGCATTCCTGCTCAGCCCTGTCCTGAGTTCTAGCCCAAGGGGATGGGGGACGGGAGATATAAGTTTGGCGGTGCTGTGGTTGAATACCAAGAGGATGAGCTATCTGACTGAGAGAGGCATCTTTGTTTGAATACCTTCAGTATAGACCTGGCCGACAGCCTTAGAGGACGCAGGTGATATCCCAAATACCACTCAGTCACTCCCCACTGAGTATTTGTCAGCCCTAAGGCTAGTAATTTATTAAATAATCCACATTTCAAAATTCAGTCTTCAAATACAGAGAGTGTTGCCTGTCTTAGAGTTTGCCTAGAGTTTGCCTAGAGAAAGCAAGAGTATGCAAGGAGTATGGCCCCAATTATGTAGAAACTGTGTGAGGTGTCTTTTAAGACGAAGGCAAAAGACTGGCACAAACCAAGGCTGACGAATTATCAGCTCCTGTCGGTTTCCGTCCTCTCCTTGTGAAAATTTGGACTGGAATAGACTAGCACTACAGCTTACATACAGTCCAATCAGAGAACTAAGTCTCACCAACTAGCTTTGACACTGAATCACCATGCTAAATTGGCTAAAACAGCGCCAAAGGGGACCAACCATGTTGGATCATTCTGCACACAGGCCTGACAGGTAGTCAAAGACTCTCAGCCTGGCAGTTTCCAATGGCTAAAAATCTGATTGCCATGTTCTAGGGTTCCAGGCACCCAAAGCAAGGGTGGGCTGTCTTACCCACAAGGGGCCAGTGTGCATGCAGGTTTTTGGGAAAACCTTCAGGTCCGCTGTTAAAACACAGGTGTAAAGACTCTTCAGCCAATCAGTCCTCTAATCATTAATCTAAATGGAGAATTACATTTAAAAACCCACATACACAACGGCACTTTCTGGATTGCCCACCCCTCCTTTAAAGGGCCGAATTCTATATTAAGCAGTAACAGAATGTTTGTAATGATAGTGTGGTTATGTTCTGAAATATAATATTAAGTTAAAGAACACACTTTATTGGAAAAGAGGATTTTACTGTGGTGAGGTTCAGTACTAAGATAAACCAGACAATGGAATTTGGCAAATAGCAGTGGTTCAAACTGCCAATATTTATATCTGTAGTTTTGTTTGCGCAGTATTGTTTGTTAGCATTAGTTATGCCACAGGTTCCCCTAGCTGTACTGCAGTGTGTGGAGGGTGAAAGGTTTCACAGTGCTCTCTGGGTTGCAACATAATACCAAGAAACATCAGTCACTGCCTTACTTAAATGTAAGCTTAAGTCTCAAAAATGCTTTTAGTAGTATGTCAGAAAGTCATGCAAAGTCTGCTTTAATTCAGATTTGAAAGGTTACATCTCTCAAAGTATCTAAATATAGAAATTTAGACCAAAAGGCTATAATTGGCAAACTGCGTAGCCTGAGTTTACTTTGAGAAGGTTGTCATTTAAGTTTTGACATTGGACATATATGATTATGTAGTATATTTAAGGATGTAAATTGGTCGCAGTGAAATTCAGTTTCCATTTATATAACATCAGTTTTGAAATATGGTTTTGAAATTGCATTTTCAGGAATTTTGATTTGTGGTAAATTAGAGACTAATGGCAGAGTTGCCAACTCACGCATATGGTGTCATGCTTTCTGACTCTCACACTCATGCAAGAAATGTTATCACAAATCTATATTGTTCAATTTTAAATCTAGAATTAGCTACATCAAAAATGTTGGTGTAGTTAGCAAACCCTACAAACTATTTACAAGGTAATGAAACTGTCACATATATGTAAATGAGTGTACAGACTTGTCTCGAATTTAAAATCTCACGCCAGCCAGCTGAACAAATTTAGTAACTCTTATGGTCTGGAAGAAAAAGCAAAGGGTAATGCTTTGGCATGTTATAACAAGTCCGAGATCATGCCACCATTTCTTATCAGTTGCTTCCAGGAGCCTCATAACTGTGCTTGGGATAAGCTGTTGGAAGATGTGTGGATGTACAGATGTTTCAAGGAAAAAAAATAAAATTTACACACATTGTACACACATTTCCAATAACAACTGCCTCTATTTCTCTCTATCCTTGTTGCCTAACTGGTGTGACAATGTGGCCAGCTGTGATTCCTTTTGCAGGCTACATGTCGGTTTGCATTTCACCGTTATTCGTTTGGCTGAGGAAAAATGTGTTTGAAGGTCCAGAAATGGTGATTTGCTCTTTTTTTTGCTATATTTTTGTGGAGTATGCTCTATAAGTTTCTTGTCAGTCCAGGCTCCAGGCTCTTCCAAATTGTGGTTGGACATGGCCTGTATGAGCATGCCTGGTATTGCGTTTTGAGTAATGTGCAGGCTACAAGCACACCTGACCCTTTCCCTGATTTTGTGTACGACTTCTTGAAATGTGAGCAACTGTTGATTAATCTAGGCATTTATTGAACCTCAGGTCTCCAAACCCTTCACCACAGGGGTGGTGTAGACTAGACAAGTCGATCACCTATAACTTTTTGTTATAAAAAAAAGTGATAAATGTATGTTCCCCACAGTTGCAGAAGACGTCTATCTATCTATCTATCTATCTATCTATCTTTTTTATATAGAATATTTTTATATATATGTAATGCCCTCCAGTCTCTGAGAGGAAACTGAGAGCAGATTGCAAAGTGCTCCGCATATCTGTTCAAGATTGTTCCAGTACGTTCCAATGGACTCACCATATTTTGCTGACAGGAAAAAACAGGGAAGTTTTTATTTATTTATTTATTTTTGTATTTCTTTGCCATTGACTGTCTTTTTTAGAGATGCTGAGTAGACCTGAATATTTTAATTTTACTAATTAAAATTTTTTGCTGATTATAGGGACAGCCCAGGGTTATTATCGGTCATGAAGACTAATGAGTTAATAAAAACTAAATATGAAAAAATATTTTCATTAATTGAAATTAAAATGAAAACAAGGCTTCACAAAAAAATAACGGAAAGTGTAATGTATGATTACAAAACAAACAAACAAAATAAATAAAATAAATAAAAGGGGACCAACCATGTCTGACCGTGCAGCACAGACTGGCCTGACAAGGCAGTCATTGACTGTCAACCTGACAGTTTCTGATGCCTTCGAATTTAGGTGGATGATATCTTTTAATTTTTTTAGCTGTGTCAGTTTTACATGTGTAAAACTGGCATGTGACGTCAAGTGTGTCAACAATTTGTCCACATATCATGGTGGCCACAGTTGGGAGAAAGTGCTGGAGTCAGATTTGCTTTTACAGCACTTTAAATATGATAGTGCCTGGCTTGAAAAACAGACACATACACGGAGATACAGACAGAATCATTTTGTTCATAAACATTGTTACCAGTTTCGTTGTGTATTCAGAATACAAATACAATAAAGCTTCTGTTGTAAATTGCTAAGAGGAGATTCAATAAAGCCCCTATATTTTCTTCTACAGGTCTGTAGCAGAAGGTAGATCTAGAACTAGGTCTATTTTATTTGTATTGTATTTGTGTTACTGATTCTTTCTGGAAAGTCAGATTGTGAGATTGTGAGAGAGACAGGGTGCAGGAGAGTAACAGGGGCATCATATTGGGTCCTGAGGTGGGGTAATTTTTCCACAGTGCAGGTCCAGACATTAGTGGCAGAATCTCATGATATGTGCATAAATTTAATAATGCCCCCAAATTCAGCATACGGGATATTAAGACTCTTAAACTGCCATAAAACTGAAGACGAATAACAGTAAAAAGTAATAATAGAAATAGTTTACAAATAAAAAAACTATAAAATAACTGTATATAGCGCAACAAGAGAATCGCCCTATAAGAATCATCAGACAATAATCCCCTTCCATGTGTAATGGCTTCAGTAGGCACTGAGGCACGTGACGTCACATTTCTGATCCAGTGTCCCCCCCAATGTTAATATGAAACCTATTCCCCTGGTCATAATAATAAATAAAGATGTATTTATGTACTTTTCAGGCATGTGTTTTTCTGAGGTCCACTGAAATAATTTCTGACCCCTGTTCTGGGATTGGTTAACCAAAATTGAGTGTGCCTGTGTTTTTATTGTATTCTCCAGGTTCTTGATTGTATATGTCAATGGCTCTCAAACTGTGGGGCGCATGATGATTTTCTGAATATTCTGCAATAAATTTTATATATTTTATTTGTTGCTATACCCCCATTTGGCAGATTCTACTAGAAGCAGGCTGGTAGCCAGTTTTACTAGGAACCAGGCAAATATAGGCATCCTGTGTGTTTTTGTGTGTTGTAGAGGTGGGGAGAGTGTGTAGGGTGGTCTTGGGCTATATTATGGTTGGGTATATTATATACATTGTTGAATCCAGTTGCACTCTTTTATAGAGGCCATTGTCCTGTAGCAAGGGTACTGAATTAGCCGACTTCATTATGGACTGAAACCAGATTTAATGTGTACCACACTATCAGTTTTGAAATACAGATGGACTCTCCCCCCAGTCAGTGAAAAAAAATCTACCAAGGGAGGAAAAACATAGTTGTACTGAAGGGTACCCTTGTTCTAATGGTTTACATTTTTTTTCTATGACCTTGATTGTTTAGACCACCTGTTCAATAAATACATCTAAAATGTTATGATTGCTCTTTGTTAAATAAGATTGTCTTTTTGTATTATTATGAGTTAATTAAGATTAGATCACAGTTTAGAGCTATTCATGCAACGATCTACATAATTACAATGGGTGCACTCCTGATGTTTTGGGAATTTGGGGACATTCCGTCCAGGTCTTACTGAACAAGGACAGCTAAAGACAGGATAGTCTTTTTCCGCTGTAAGGTGGGAAGGCAATGCTTTTAAATAAGTTTAAAAATAAATAAGTTTCACCTGGATATTTTTGTACTGAAACAAATTACTAGGGAATAGGGAGAATTCAGTTCGAATTCAGTGAATGCTCCATGTGAAGACACCGTACTCCCACCAGGACACTTGTAAATTACATTTGTGGAAAAACCTATGATCACATTTTAGAAGGCATAAATGTTTGCTTTCCACCAAACAAAAAACTGCTAAAATCACATATTTATGGGGGTTACAGAAATAACCATAAATAAAGCCAAGTCATACAATGAATTTATGATATTTATAATTCCTTTATGAACTTTTTGTATCTTTTTAAAATTTTATAAATTAAATATGTTAGCAATTTTTTTAAATCGGATAGAATACACTGTACTTGTGTCAGCCACAGTCTTACCTGCCTTATTGATAGCAAGAGCTTCATTGTTATCCTTCCCCTGTTATCCATAAATCATTGGATGGATTGTGAGGAACTTAAAGTAATTTTAAACATTAAAATACAATTTTACTAATTTACGATATTACTTTTTTGTATGACTTTTTTCAATATATCATACTTAAAGATATGTATGCAAATGTGCAAGATGCCAGGGCAAAGTGGGTAGTACTTTAAAATTTGGACCTTCACAGTATGGTGATGGAAAAGACACTGGCCTCCTTCCAAGGAAATAACATTTCCTTTTGTTTATTTAATGTTTCTTCGTCAAACTTTGCTACTTAAAATTTTGCAAGAGTCACATTGTTAAGAGGTAAGATGAATAGAAATATTTAATTGCAGCACTTGACAGTTTAATTAATGAAGTTCAGAACTGAAAGGTCCTTGAACAACGTTTAATCATTTTCATGCTGTGGCTTTATATCCATGGGGGGCTTGAAGTATAGCCACCTTGTGGCGCCTAGGTGAAAGTTTGGCCATTCAACATTAAACAGCTGGCACCCAACACTGCAGTAGTTAATGATTAGGGGGTGGGAGGTGAGGGCTGCTGGAATATGGGGGCAGACAGGGCTGGGCTCAGAGGCACAGCGGCACTCAGGTCCAGCTGCTTTCAGGGGGTGGGGAGAATGTGAACCATATGTGCACAAATTGTGCTGCTGGAGAAGAAACGGAACGGCCACGGAGAGGCGATTGTTTCTGTTTTCCGTGTTTTAAATTCCTTTCATACTAGCCCTGGATCCTGCCTACGACTGAGCAGCAGCCAGAAGAGAGAATGTAACATAGACAGAGGAGAACAGAGGAAGAAGTTTCACTAATCAAGGGTCTTGGATTGATTAAAAGCAGCGGTAAGGAAAGACTGTTCATTGGAAAGGGGACGGGCTGTAAGGTAAGCCTGTGCACCGGGTGTGTGCGGTATGTCTAGACTGAGGGCTTTACAGTGGAGGGAACGGTACGGCAGCTTGTGCTGCAGCAGACTGGATAAATGAAGCAGCTGTGAGGTGTGAGGAATGAAAAGATTCTGTGAGGTCCAGGAGATTATCTGCACAGTCGTGGAGAATACTGGGAGAATACAGAATGAGCAGAATTCAGATAATACTGCTAACTGCCCAGCTATTTGTGAGGCACAGTAGAGAAAGGGGACTGTGACCTGGGATCAAACCTGTGGGAGGTTTCCGCATGTCTCTGTGTACCATCTGGGTGGGAGGGAATGTACTAGATCTCCTATTAACTGTGGGAGAGAGACGTAGGCAGTAATTCAGAGTGAATGCTTTAAGTTTGTAAGCACCAACTAAGGGCATTTGTTTCTAGATTTTCATTTGTGCAGGTTTCACATTTTTGCTGTCAGGTAGAATATGGTTAATTCTCTGCAGATTTCGAGAATATTTATGTAAAAGTAGAGGTGTTTCCATCACATTGCTTTCTGTGTAAACATGCAGTAGCTGTGTGTTAAGGGGCGGTATGACTTCATTTATAGGTTCTTTTTGTGAGGTTTTACGTCTTTACAGACACTCGGATCCTCACTACATTGTATAGCCAAACGTTCCACGGAACCTCACTGAAAGCTTTGGGGGGGTGGGGCTTGGGTTTATTGCCTGGGTTACAGGGAGTGAACAGTCAAAGTGAAACAATCTCGCCAATCCTGACTTATTCTTGGCATACCGAGAGGTGTCTGGCATAAGTCTTTTCTTGGAATTCTTTTATTTTGAGTTTTGCTCACTTGTAATAAAGTTCGGCCTGAGGAATTGCATTTTGAGAATATACTACATTATAATAAAGTAAAGTAGGTCCTTTGACAAAAATGAATCTGTCATACACTCCTTTAGTTAATTATTTAAGTGTCCTGAACATTGGAGATTCTGCTGTTTGTGTAGGAAAATGGGTGACTGTATCATCTCAGCAGTAAAAGTGTTTTGTTAAGATTGGTGAGTTATCCTGCAGTCTGTACTCGGCATTCATCTATCAAAGCAACACTAGAGGTGTTGGGTGGTTCGGTGGGTCTGTGGAAGAACATGTAGCACCTACCAATAAACCTGGGGCAACTGGACTGGTGAATGCATGGATGGATGGATGGTGTTAATTGGATAACAATATATTGGAAGACATATTCTGAGAAGAAAAGCCTTGTGATGAAACCCTGCAAAGGTATTATATGTCCCAGCTAATCGATGCTAACAGCAATGCACTGAACATTGCCAGTCATCTCGCTTTTATGACCTATGTATTATGGCATGGGTGAAAAGTTACATTGCCATGTTATTTGGTTATGCTTGCAGTTTTGCATGCTCACAACTTTATTTTAACCATAGTATGGGTTTATTATTAGCGTCACTTTTTTATCAGCACTTTCAGATATATTTAGATTGTCATCTCCTCACGTGTTGTTTGTCCCCAAGGATCCATGGCTGTACAGGAGTTAGTGTATGGTTTCATAGCAGAGGCACAGGGGGTGGGTAAAATGGTACGTCATGCTGCCATCTAACATAAAAACCCTATCTTTGCGAATTTTGCAAATAACTGATGTTTGCTCCATATCGGTTTTAGAAAATCCAAACATATATTCCATATTACCGATGTCGAATTCTTTTTAGGGATCAGGTCCTCCGTGTTGTCCATGCTGCTACGCTGGCACATAGAGAATGTGGTGCATGTCGCACACTGCATGTGGGGACAAGGATCTGAAAGGGAGAGAAGAAGAAATCCAAAGCACTTGAAATGGATTTGGCTGACAAAACACCTTTAGATGCATGTATGAGCAAAATAATTGCAACTGATAGAATGGGCACTGCAGAGCAATGCTAACAGTCTCTCCATAAAGGCAGACCATGGAGATATTTTAATCATTAAGTATGCCTTTAAATGAACATATGCAAAATTTCAAGACTAACCTTAGCCTCAGGAGCAGAGTAAGGTATAGGCTATCCTGAGCTATGGCCTAGGCTATGGGGAAAACAGAAATGGCAGAATTTCTTTTGTGCTTTGATTATGATATTATTGATGCTCTATTCTTTTAATTCCATCTTGTGCACCAAATAGCTCAAAAGGACCTCTCAGGGGGCCTTCTGCCCATGTCAGCCTAGGGCCCCCAGAGAAGTTAGTTCCAATGGGATTGGTTTTACCTGGAGATGTAATGTAATTTACACAATTTTCCTCAGAGTCCATAATTTTAATCCATTTGAATTTGAATCTGCCATGCCTGTAATTATTACAAGTCTCCCCAGTAAAAATTCAGGAGGCAACCTACATTTGCTTTTTAGACGTTAACATCCCGACGGTAATAGTTTTGCTCTCTCTCTCTCGTAACTCTGGTAATTTATGGAATTTCTATATGTTTCTTATCCCCTTTGATTCGACCAGTCAAATTGCTTAACAAACTACATACCAAACCTCCCCAGGTAAAACTTATCCAATCTGAAAATGGCTTATGGCTGAATATGGCATTTTGTCTTATGCAATTTGTAAAACCTGCAAGTATCTTCATGAAATTGCTGTCAGAGAAATAACCACACCTTTGCTTTTGATTGAGCATGTTTTTTCCTGTAAATTGATTAGCTCAATAGAAAACTTTGTCCGCTTGGGAAATGCACCATTTTTTCCTTGAAGTTATTGAGAGAAGCAATTTTGTAAGTTATTTTCTTGATTCATATGTCCAGTGCCAACAAAACCACCCCAATCTATCATCCAGTCCCTGAGTCCTTTGTGTCTATTTTCATTACAGAAAGGTTACATACAGCTGTCTGTTATTAAGACACAATTAAGTGGGTAGTACTGTAAGTACAGACTTGTCACCCACCTTTTAACCATGCATGCAGGTCAGGGCAGCAAGGACCCTTTTCAAGGAACCTCGTACACAGGTGTAACTAGGAGATACAGATACAAAACATAAATTCAGGCCACTTGTCATAGCACTAGTGCATTCTGGGTACATAAAGAAATGAATCACTTTAGAATCACTTTAGAACATCATATAAGTAAAACAAAATTATGTATGGGGATAACAATAACATGTTTGGTGTTATTAAGATTTTTAAGCTGCATACATGCTTAAAATTCAGATCTTTATTAAATAACTTTATTGAGTGAAAAAATTTGTGACTAATTTATTGAGTGAAAACATTTGTGACTAAATAAATAATCAAAACACATCCATTTACCCAGAAACAATTATGCAATGTAGGGTCACAATCTCATGTCTATCCTAAGAAATCAGAGCACACAAATCAGAGTTCATCCTGGATGGGGTCCCAGCCTATCACAAGGCATATACACATGAAGGTCATGCAGATGCACATGAATTGTGGAAGGACACTGGAGTGATTCATTGCTTAGTAGACGACTGTTCAATTTTACATCCTACGCCTACAGCTCTTCTATATAACACACAATATAATATATTAAACACTATAATACAACATTTTAAACTCATTTAGTTTCATGTCTCAATTTTATTTGTCACATAGACATTTATACTCAGTACATGGTACAGTGAAATGCATGGTTGCCTAGGCCAGACTTTAAAAAAGATACAAGTTTAAAAAACATTAAACATTATTCACAGTAAGTTTGGTTTTCCTTAAAAAACTATTTATTCATAAACGGTCCAAGACATTTCAGACCTCTTAAGGCATTATTTAAAATCCCTCCCCAAAACAAATCTCATGTTTTTCGTTCAACTATAGGCTTTATGGTAGATTTTCACCATAAAACAATGCATTATTATCATCCATCGCCCTACTGCTTAACCTACTCTGGAGCATTTTATTATTTTTTTCTCCTTATAACTTTGTTTGTGGTAATGGTTCACCTTGACTTATTCAAAATAGAAATGTTCAACACATGAGTGGTATCAGTGTTAAACAGACATAAATACATACTTGTACTAGCATCTGGTTACCAAACCAAACAAAGTTTGCAAGCCATGTTTCCAGATGTCAAAGCATGCAGACCCACATTTTTCAGTTCTTTTGCACAGCAGCCTAATTACCTTACTTAGTCTCTTTCAGTTGACATAGAGTCAAGTGAACATGCAGTTGACTCTAGGCAGTCCAGTGATAAGTACTGATTAAGAGTAACGTATACTGCCAGTAAGAAGTTTTGAGCACCCCCAATTTTACCATCTTAGGCTCAGCTTCAAACAATGGTATTTGATCCCGTCGTCTCAGCGTGGGAACCATTGTAGTTTATACTCAACTTATTCAATCCAACGTGGTTGAAACTGTTAGTGGTAACTAACAAAGTACGATTGTTTTGGGGAACAGTCGTATTTCAGGTGTTACTTAGTTTGAACGATGCAATGCATCGTTAATGCTAGCCTCCATAGTTGTTCGGGGAATGCAGCCCAGGTCTGTGAAATCACACCTGGCGCTCCACCTTCTGGTCATCTGAATGTACTACCCCGGGCACGCACCTCGTACGTGCCTTTCGTGTCTCAGCAAAGGACGAAATGCATTTCGTGATTACACAGAATCACATTTCGTGCACGGAATGACTTCCTCACATTCACGAAATGCATTTTGTACACAAAATAACTTTCTGTCACTCACGAAATGCGTTTTGTGCACAAAATGGACTTTGTGACATTCACAAAATGCATTTTGTGCACAAAATTACTTTCTGTCACTCATAAAATGCGTTTCGTGCACAAAATGACTTCCTGGCATTCACAAAATGCATTTTGTGCACAAAATTACTTTCTGTCACTCACAAAATGTGTTTCGTGCACAAAATGAATTCCTGGCATGCACGAAATACATTCCGTGCACACAATAACTTTATGTCATTCACGAAATGCATTTCTTCCACAAAATGACTCTCTTATTCACAAAATTTCAAAGTGCCAATATCAGTTCTGTGCAACATTGCTTCTAATTTCTGTGCATAAAAGAAAGTTAAAACTTTATGCTTTCATGGACAAAATGTAACTGGCATTTGTCTTTCTGTGTACAAAATGCAGCATCCCAGAGGGGTGAGGAAACAGTGCTAACCACTGCATCAGTATGCATATTATTATTATTATTATGGCTGTGTTATGGGTAGCACAGTGGCTCAGCTGCAAGCAAAATGTCCCTTGGGCTAGGGGTTCTCTGTGCTTGCATATACCCTTCTGAGTATGTGTGTGTACTCTGTGATGGGTTCTCATCCCATCCAGAGTGTTCTTAATTGTTTCCCATGCTTGCTGGTATAGGTTCCAGTGTCACTGTGGGCTTGTAAAGAATTACTGGCATAGAAAAGAAGTGGATGGCAAACATTCTGTTATTTCTTTTATTGATTTATAAAATTAAAACTAATAGACTGCAATTATCCAACAACTGTACAGAGCAGCTGTTGCTTCAATATTCATCTTGTAGTATATGCACCAAATTACCCTCTCTAGCAGAAAAGAGTTTTCAGTGATTTGATTCTTTTTTTTCTGTTCAGGTATAATATTCTTTTCCCATTTGTTTAGTTTGTTCAGTGAAACTATTTTCCCAGTTGAGATGCGTCCTGTTGCCTGCTTCCTTTGGTTGAAGAATTTATTGTCCATACATCAGTACACCAGTAGGTGGCGAATGAGATTGTGCGATTTGCAACTACAATCAAAATCAACTTACTTGAGTCTCTGCAATATAAAAAAGGCTGCAATTCGCTCACTGAATGACGTATCTCTGTGGAAAATGGTGTGTAGTACACTGAGCCCAGGACTCACTTATTAAACATAGATTAATGATTTAAGGAACACATTAATGCATGGAAGTGACCAGCATCAAAAGACTTAATAATTTATGAAACATATTTTATCCGATTGAGATCCAATTGTCTCATTTTACTGATCCCATTTTTTAATTGGTCAATTCTCATGTTATTCTTTTGTTTAAATTTTGAATATTACATATATAGTATTGCCCAGCATACACTATATTCATGACTCTCTGTACAGGTATGTGCAGAGATGTGTTCTCTTTCTGTATTTGCATGGTTTCCTCCCTATTTTTCAAGTGGACTGAATACTTGGTGTCACCCTTAGTGTGTGAGGGAATGTGTGCTTGTAGGCGTGTCATTTGAGGGACTCCAGTGTTGTTCACATTCCCAGCTGGTTGATTACTGAAACTAGGCAGTGATTGTCTCCAGGAAAAAATCCAGAACTATTCTGGGAGACTAATGGGAGTAGCCTTAGGTCTGATAAGGTTTTGAATTTGTACAATGCAGTCAAGAATCAGTGGGTTTGGCAGCACCTGGCCCTCAGGCTCCTGAGCCAAGTGATCAAAGGTCATGTAATTAGTGTAAGAAGTTGAATTTTAACCAGGAAACCAAGAAGGCATTCTATAGTAAATTCTGCATAGCTTAATCAGATTATGAAAAATATTATTGTCATACTATTGTTCCCCCATGTTTGTAAAGGTTTCCTACTATAATCCAAAAATTTGTGGTTCAGTGACGTGGTGTTCCTAGATTTACCCCAGTGTATGATGTGCCCTCTGATGAACTGGTATCACTTCCAGGGTTCTCTTCTGCCTTGATGCCTTTGCTTCCTGGAATAAGTTTCAGGTTCACTATAAAAGATTGATGGATACAATTTAGTGAAGTATACATTGTAGGCCTGCCGCGAGTAGTGACGTCGATGCTGAAAATGTAATGATGTCTAAAACGCTTCAGTTAATTGTAACAGATGTTTCCTTTAATATCATTACGTAATTCCGAGAGTAGTTCAAATATCACAAAAAGCAACGTGCTTTTGTGCACAATGGGCTTGTTGGGACCAGTGTTATTATAAATTAAAATTGAAATGAAAATGGACACTAAAAAATACTAAAAAAAAAAAAAGAAAATAATTCATAAACTGAAATAAAAATATTTTTCCAAAAGAAAACATCTTTTGACCTTGTTTCTCCACAATATCTCCTCTTTTAAAATATGTTGTGGCTACTGAGCTGTCCCTTTCTTCACCGCCATTTCAATGCTTATCACTTCCATGATTTACCAAAACAGGAGCATGCAGCGTGCTCTAATAACCAAATTTAATAAACCATGTATATGCCAAATTACTATTGTCTTTTGGCCATCACAATACACAATATTTAATATTTTAAACATACTGCTAATCTGCTTACCAGATTGTGGACTAAACTAATGTCCATATAGTGCCGAAAAGTCAGTGTCCATTATCTAAAGCCTGCAATAATGTACAATTTGTTATTATTAATATAGATGTAATGGTCAGTTAGATTTTCTGGGGGAAAATCAAAGACATTCCAAGTTAATCATAATCAACTAATCAACTAATCGGTAAAATAGTTTTAATACATAGAAAAACGGTCCTTAGCGGCAGCCCTAATACATTACTTGATTTCTTTGGATGAATAGATTTGTAATTTTTGAATGAGTGTACGCACTTATATATGTTAATCATACATCCGACCAGGCTTAGGGGAATGCAACCGCAAAACTAAATGAATTAAATAATAAAAACAGCGATACCAGTGGCCAATAATTAGGGCTGAATGATTTATCGATTTCAAATTTGAAAAAATGCGATTTGAAAAAACGCAATTAGCAAATCGCGAAGGCTGTGATTTAGGATATGCATTATACAGCACGTCTGACCAAGGGTTTAAAACTGTCATGAGAATAGTTTTATGAATTCATGCCATCCTCCTTGCGTGCCAGTCATGCTCACCACTCAGAAGTGGCCCAAAGTGACTGCGTATACACCCACAAACACAGGCATGTGAGACCATACATTTGTAGTGAGAAAAATATTGGTTCCGCTGCTGAGCCGTAAGTGAATTATCTACCTGTTTCATGGTTAGAGATTGTTTACAGAAAGGTCCTATTATTAGGGGTCCAAGTAGTGTTAGCCGCAAGCCTCCTATTATTTTCTTACTGGAATCGTTTTATTTTTATTACTTTATTTAACTTAACACAGCCACAGCTTTTGTGATAGTTGCTTTTTGCATCATTGTTCTATGCTAATTTGACCCCTGTTGTACATGGAACTTTTTGGAAACACTTAGTTTACTATGTGTAAAAAAATTGGTTAGGCGCTGTTTGCAAACGCGACACTTAAAATGTGCCTGTAAAAATACAATCACTTTACACTTCAGGGACACAACCATGTAGTCGAAAGATTGCCGGTTCAAGTCCCCGACGCTAAACTACCGCTGAGGTACCCTGAGCAAGGTACTGTCCCCAAGCAATGCTTGCGTAGCTGCCCCCTGCTGTGTCACAATGTCACATGGGTTAAATGCAGAGGACACATTTTGTTGTTGCGTGCTGTGGTGCGTCAATAATGATGATTAATCACCTTCACAGATACAGATGATCAAGTTGATTGACCATGAAGGCATGAAGCTCAAATGGCATGGAGGTTGAGAAGAAGGCACTAACGAACCAAAGGTCCAAATGCACTGTGGCATATGGACTCTTATGATAAACTAAAGCCATGTGGTATTGTAATTCATGGTTGCATTTATGGGTCCAACCGTCATGTCTTGTTCTTGGAGGCATACACCACTGATAATGACCTGGATATTATTGTAAATTACTATACCTTGATAGATTCAAGTTTGAGAGGATGCCCATGTGAACAGAGGCACTGAAAATAGTCATGTGGAGCATAGGCTTTAGTTGTTGTGAAGAAATCACTGTGACAGTTTTATTTGTAGATGTAGCACTGTAAATCAATGCATTTGGTCATGGTGGGGAATCTTGGGGAACTTTTCATGAAGGGTTTCAAACCCTTCAAGATACAGTGGCCGATAAACATCTACAAACTACACATTCAGAAAACACTTACACATTCTGAAAATACTCCCGGCTCATTTCCCCTGGATTGTGTGTAGATTTGTGGAGTTTGTTTTACTTGTGTTTTCTAAATTTGCCGCACATTGACACTTACCGTAAATCATATCAACATGATATCTTCTGTAAAAGCTTAGTGCAGTTCTGCTTCCCCATCCTTGTTCAGGATTGATTGAATCATATACAATATTGTTTTGTAAATGAATGGGCTAGTTTTGTGAACATGAAAACAGCCTAGTCAGGGCTGTTTGCAATGCTAAGCAAAACCAGTCAAGTGATTCTCACAGCATGCAACAACAAAATTCAGTGTAAAACACTGAACTCTTATTTCATTTTCTTTTTCTTATACAACCCCAAACCGTTAAATGTTGGGGCAGTATGGAAAATGCAAAGAACTAAAAATAAAAAATGCAGTGATTCTATCATTTTCTTATTTTTTTATTTAATTTGAGACAGTATGAACCCAAAATACACTATATTGCCAAAATTATTGGGCCACCCCTCCAAATCATTGAATTCAGGTCATCCAATTACTTCCATGGCCAAAGGTGTAGAAAATCAAGCACCTAGGCATGCAGATTACATTTACAAACATTTGTGAAAGAATGGGTCACTCTCAGGTGTGGTACTGTGATAGGATGCCACCTTTGCAATAAATCCATTCGTAAAAGTTCCTCGCTACTAAATATTCCACCTTCAGCCATAAATGGTATTATAACAAAGTGGGAGCAATTGGAAAAAACAACTCAGCTACGAAATGGTAGGCCATGTAAAATCACAGAATGGGGACAGCGCATGCTAAGGCGCACAGTGTGGAGAAGTGTGCGCCAACTTTCTGCAGAGTCAGTAACTACAGACCTCCAAACTTCATGTAGCCTTCAGATTAGCTCAAGAACAGTGCATAGAGAGCTTCATGGAACTGGTTTCCATGGCCAAGCAGCTGCATCCAAGCCTTACATACTGTAAATGCAAAGTGTCGGATGCGGTGGTGTAAAGCACACTGCCACTGGACTCTAGAGCAGTGGAAAACTGTCCTCTGGAGTGAAAAATCACCCTTCTCTGTCTGGAAATCCAATAGGCGAGTCTGGGTTTGGCGGTTACCAGGAGAACGGTACTTGCCTGACTGCATTGTGCCAAGTGTAAAGTTTGGTGGTGGGGGGTTGTTTTTCAGGGGTTGGGCTTGGCCCCATTGTTCCAGTGAAATAAACTCCTAATACTTCAGCATACAAAGCCATTTTGGACAATTTCATGCTCCCAACTTTGTGGGAACAGTTTGGGGATGGCCCCTTCCTGTTACAACATGACTGCGCACCAGTGCACAAAGCAAGGTCTATGGATGATGGATGAGCAAGTGTGGTGTGGAGGAACTTGACTGGCCTGCACAGAGCCCTGACCTCAACCTGATAGAACACCTTTCTGATGAATTAGAGCAGAGATTGCGAGCCAGTCCTTCTCATCCGACATCAGTGTCTGACCTCACAAATGCTCTCCTGGAAGAATGGTCAAAAATTCCCATAAACACATTCCTAAACCTTGTGGAAAGCCTTCTCAGTAGAGTTGAAGCTGTTAAACCTGCAAAGGGTGGGGCAACTCCATATTAAACCTTATGTATTTAGAATGGAATGTCATTAAAGTTCATGTGTGTGTAAAGGCAGGCATCCTAATACTTTTGGCAATATAGTGTATTTCATTTTTTGTCTGGTCATACATTCATACCAGCATTTCAGGCCTGGCAACACATCCCAAAAAAAAGTTGGGACGGTAAAGCATTCACCACTTTGTAATGTTGCTATTCTTTCTCACAAGCAATTAAAAGACATTTGAGGATACCAAGTGATGAAACGTCTCAGATTTTATTTTGTCCTATTCTTCCTGTAAACATGTCTTAAGGTATACAACAGTATGGACCGTTTATTGTTGTGTTTTCCGTTTAACAATTCTCCACACATTCTCTGTTGGGGACAGGTCAGGACTGCAGGCAGGCCATTCTGGTACCCATACCAGTTTTGCATTGTCCTGTTGAAAAATGCATGGTGTATCCACGGGATAAATAAATAAAGTTGAATAAAGTATCAATTAATAATAATAATTATTATTATTATTACTATTGTTAAAGGCTCAACCTTTCGTGCATACTGATTTTGTATCAAATCATGTTCACAGTCACCTGTTGACATCACCTGTTTGAAATTACATTTCTGTTTATTTATGTTTATTATTGCCCCTTTTTTTTTTGGAATGTGTTGCAGGCCTGAAGTACAGGAATGGATGTATAGTAGCCAATTAAATTAAGTTGACCAGACAAAACATGAACTATCTTGGGATCATACTGTCTGCAATGAAAAAAAAGTCAAAGTAATGTAGTTACATTCTTTGTATCCTCTACAGAAAATTCAAGCAAGAGCATTCCACATGTCAGCCTTTAAATCATGTCTGATGAATACTACTTGTGCATAGTTATCATGGAATTCCTACCAGATAGAACTGTAGACATCTATAAGAAGCCTCTTTCTGCAACCAGCATCTACAGCGTTGTCTGGAAGTAAGCAATACTGTGTTAGTGGTCTGGTAGTGTCTCTTGGTCAGAGACTATTCCTTTGTTTTTGTGGCAAGGTAGAAGCACAGATTTGGTAGTTTGACAGTGTCATATAAAAAAACTAGTTGTGATAGCATGATTAAGTAGAGTCTACTTGAATTCCCATACTCTACATTTTATGTGAGCTCTGATTCATGGCATTTACTTGAGACATCACTGGGGGAAAAAAAGACCATTTGCCTCATTCAGAATTCAGTGAATCCAGCACTCATTGGTATGGAAACCATTCTTGTTCCCCAGACCAGTTTTGCCTTTAACCTGTTTAGATCCTCCTTTGGTACTGTGTATCCACCCTAATTCTATGAAGTGAGGCATTACCCTTGGCCAGGAACTGGATTGAGAGGGTTCAGGTTGTTCTTCACTTTGATTGTTCTCCTTCAGTAACTTCATTTTCTCATGGAGGAAGGCCAGATTTCATTTTTAGGTGGTATTTTGATTCCTGCAGAAACTGTAAAGTGCAAGTGTGTCTCCATATGTGCAACGTGTCAGTTTATGTATTCATAAGTCAGTTTATGTATTATGTATTCTGTATATTGAACGGAAAATTACCAGAATACCCAGTGCAAGACTTCCTAATAGCCCTAATGTTAACATGATGAAATTGTACCTAAAAATGGTTTAAATTTGTTGCACTTAGTTTACCTTAGTATTTCTTAATCCTGGTCCTACTGACCTCCTGCTCTGACCTACTGAGTGAGGAAACACTGGTTTAGATAAATGAGATTTAGTCTCTCACTCAGGATATTACGTATAGGCTGATTCAGTATTTTACATATTGAAAACATTCATGTTCTTTATCATATTCATAAGAACATAATATTAGAAATTTACAAATGAGAGGAGGCCATTCGGCCCATCAAGCTTGTTTGGGGAGACTTCCAGTGGTAGCTCAGAGATGTTAAAATCTTATCTAGCTCTAGCTCTGCTTTAATTAAAGGAACCCAAGGTTTTAGCTTGTACTACACTAGCAGGAGGACTATTCCATACTCTTAACTACACACTCAAATCTTTCTCAAATCTATAGCCACAAGTTATTTTATTTGAACTAATACTGAAGTAACTATTTAACTGGACAGCATCCAGACCTGTTACAATCTTATACACTTGGATCATGTCCCCCCCTTAGTCTTCTTTTCTTGAGGCTGAACAGATTAAGCTCAGCTAACCTCTCCTCATAAGACTTTCTTTTAAGCCCAGTAATAATTTTTGTAGTCCTGCGTTGAACCCTTTCTAAGGCAGTGATGTACTTTTAAAGTAAGGTGACGAGAACTACCCATAACATTCTAGGTGGAGCCTTACCAAGGAATTGTATAGTCTTACCTTCATTCACTTAAACTCCACATGCCTGGAAATGCAACATCCTATTAGCCTATTAGTGCTTCCTCAAATTAGCAAGAGATGGATTTGGAAGCATCAACATACACACCAATATATTTCTCACAACCAGCTTCCTGGTTGCTGGGAGAAAGTGGTGTTGAGCTGCAGCGATTGTTTGTTGTAGTGTTTGGAGGGATATTTCGAGTGTTTGTGTG
>JAODKN010000127.1:27037994-27049202 GCA_026774425.1 Petrocephalus zakoni
TCTCCCCAAGCGAGCTTGATGGGCCGAATGGCCTCCTCTCGTTTGTATAGTTCTTATGTTCTTATGTTCTTATGTTCCTTTATTTCCAAAGAACCCATAAAGTACTCGTGCCTTATATTTCTGTTCCCTGCAGGGATTACCTTACATTTGTTTACATTAAATTTCATCTGCCATGTATCAGCCCAGTAACTAATTGAATCAAGATCTTGTTGTGGCCTCCGGGCTGCTAGTTCAGTATCAGCTACCCCACCCACCTTGGTGTCATCTCTAAATTTGACCAGTTTACTGTATATATTGGTATCTATATAATTTATGTAGATTAGGAACAATAGTGGTCCAAAAACTGAACCCTACGGTACCCCACTATGAACGCAGGCCCACTGTGACATTGTGCCTCTAATAACTACCCGCTGCTTCCTATCTGTAAACCAGTATTCAATCCAAGCTGCTATAGTTCCTAAAATCCCTGTGGCTTTGAGCTTAAGCAGGAGCCACTTTTGGGAGACAACATCAAAGGCTTTCTGTAAATCTAAGTAGATCACATCGTAGGCCTTTTTATGATCAATTTCCATAATAGCTTCCTCAGAACTATAGTTTGTTAAACAATTTGTTCATATGCATGCGAGGTTGATCACATTAACATGTGATCACATTAACAATTTGCTTTTACTGTAACTATGAAAAACAGGGATATATTTCTTGAATTCCCTGTTGCCCTAATATGCTTCTGTAGAGTTCACAGACACATAGTATGGACAATTTAGATATCCTAGCTTTTTAGATATCCTTAGCTCCTTTAGACTGCAGCAGGAAGCCAGAGGTTGGATCCCCTGTTGTTTTCATTTGAAAGCCTGTTTGCTAGAACATATGCCATATCCTTCTGATCATACTGTGGTGTCATTTTCCGTACAAAAAGATGCTTGGCCTTATTGCGCCCCTGAGCTTTCTTGGGAGACTTTCATCAGGGCTCTCAAGTTTCATCAAAAGTTTGGAGTGAGATTACATGAGTGTCTCACGGTCACTAATGCGTGAGACTTGAGAGCCCTGCCTACCGCATTCATTGGATCTTGCACTTCCACTTCTACCTTTTCTGCACTCCATGGGTGTTATTCATGAAACATTCATAAATTAGCTAACTCATAAAGGCATTTTACTAAAATCATATGCCACATTCACAAGCCATGAGTAAAACCTTGCTTTTTAACACCCTGTGTAGGTTCAAAAATACCAATCTATACATTTTCAGCAGCGTGACATTTTTCATAGCGGTCTAATACAGTTAATGTTTTCTATCCACTCCTCACATACAGAGATTGTTTGCTGCTGGCCTAATTTACCACTTATATTCATCTTAACAATAAAATATCTTTTTCTTCCTTCTTTTTGACCACATTGTTCTGACGACATTTTGCAACTTGGTGATTCTGCTTGGTAGGAAAACCTGAACTTATATGTGATGTGAGAGATTGGCAACCTGTCCCCAGCAGGGACCACATTTTGTCTTCTTGGGAGAGCTCAGATTCAGTTTTACTTGCCTGTATTTCAGCTTTAAGTTATGCATAGACAAAGCAGAGTGAATGCAATATATTGTCATCCTCGATAGCATGAGATCCAAGGGTTTGTCTGAGACATTAATGGCCTTCCTGCTTGCTGTCACCTGCTGACACACTAGAAGTTGGCCTTTACCCAAATCCACCCTAAACCACATCCACACCTGGACTTCAGGCAATCGCCTGACATTGTGTCCTTTGTATTTCAGCTGTGCCCTGTGCTTTGTTAAAAATACCTGGTTTTGTATTGTGTGGACATAATGGGCAGAGAAATGGCTCACAGTATGATTTCTGTTGCATTTTGGGGAAAGAAAAATATCATCCTGTATCTTCAGTAGTTTTTTTTAACAATGAACCACCATTCTTGGAACCTAAGTGGGTAGTACAAGCCAAGGAGTCAGAATACTAGTCCATCACTGGATGCACACACACAGTCACACATGCACAATTCAGAGACCTCAGCTTTTGGACTGCTGGAGGAAACTGGAGTATACAAGTGTAGCATGGAGAGAAAATGCAACCTCCACAGACACAGGTAATGATGATAGTTTTCCAAAAATCTCTCCATCCATTCTCCAACTAGTTAGGAGTACAGGGGGGCATACTGCCTATACAATGTAGCAAAGGAAGCAAGGGCAGGGTGTACCTTGGATTGGATGCCAGTTCATTGCGGGACAGATACTCACACATCATACATGTTACACATAATACTGTACATGTTAGAGCTTTGTTCTCAGTTACATTTTCATCCATTTGGGTGAATTATATTGGAGTCAGAGTGTATGTTTCACTGCTCAGATTTGTTTTGTCAAATGGGCTTATTTAAGTTTCTTAGTCTGTGTTTATATCTTGTTTATCCTTTCATTAGATCCGTAATCATGAAACTCCTGAATCTGTCTCATTTTTTCTATGTTACCCTGAAATGCGACTTAGACACAGACCTTATATATAGCATTAGGATTACATTAAATTTTTTCAGCTTTTCAAAATTTTCAGCTCGGCTCCTCAGGTAGAATGTTGACTAAACGGGTAAAGCTGTTGCTTCTGATTTTCACAGTTGGGGGTTTGGATTTCACCTCTTCCATGTGGAGTTTGCATTTTTCCCAAAAACCCTGTGTCGCATGAGCTTCCTCCAGCAGTTTAAAGACATGCAGGCTAATTGGTTCCTCAAAATTGCCCATGCTACATGCCTTCTGATGAACCAGCATCCAGTGTAGTGTGTACCCCTAACTTCTGTCGTCTGTACGACAGCCTCCAGATCCCCCCATCCTTGGGACTCTGAACAGGAGTGTTTGGGTGATTGATCTATGTGTTTCTTTTATCATTTTGTTTTAATGGTAGTTGTCTCTTTCTTGGCAGTTAACATATTTTAAAATACTAATATTAGTGTAAAAATGTAGGTTAAGGACTTTGCTGAAGGATGCAGCTCTGGAGCTTCTGCTGGTATGTCAGGCTCCTGATCTAGTTCTGTAGCACCAGATACATGCTGCTGCTCTGGACTTATTTCATAATTCTGTACTGATCAAAGGCAGGCCATCAGCCCCTCAAAATGCAGCAAATCGCCGAAAATGTTTTAGCGCTTCTCTGTCTTTGGGCAGTGCCTTGGCTTGTGCTTGTTAGTGCCTGACACTCTATCGAGAAATAGATTCTGTATATCCAAGTGGAGCACTTATTACATAATGCAGAGTCTGGTTGGTGGCTAAAGAGGAAAGTTGTGTGTTTTTTTTATTCCACAGCCACCCTTGCATATAAATAACTTTCAAACCGGCTGCTTAGCACAACATGGCAAGTTTCATTTAATTGCCCATTCACTAGTGAGCATGAGTGCATGGAAGAACTTCATGGGGAAGCCTGGGCATTACCCTCTCAAGCACAGTAAACAGTAATGCAAGCTATGAAAGAATCTGAGGTCAAACTTGCATTTCAGGAGCTCATACTGGGCATGGGCAGTTGGCCAGTACCAGTGATTACTGCCCATAGGAACTGGCTCTGATTTGTGTTTTTTTATAACAATAAAAAGGTAAAAAGGTAATCTGTCTCAACCTCTTTTTTTCATTGTGTGTGACATGATGTGGTATGGTGACTTGACGGATCTCATTGTTGCATAATACCTCCAGGGTTAGGGATGTGTATCCAGACTGACTGGTGTTTCTAAATTGCCTGCAGTGTGTGAGTGTAGCTGCCTTGTGTTCCCCAGCCTTGTACCATATGCTGCTGCAACCCTGACAGCCCTTTTTGACATTGTAATATTGTGCCTCTCTTAAAAAATAAGAAAAGAGCCATTAAATACAGTATATATCAGGTCATTTAGTGGATGAAGGACATCTGTTGATTTACCCTCCTTCTGTGCATCTGTGATTGAGCAGTCATCTCTTATGTTAAATGTAAGTCTGTTAAATGAAATCCATTAAAATCTAGTTTATGTCATGAAAAGTAAACTTTAATGATCATGTCAATATATAAAAATGGGTTACACTTTACTTAAGGCTGCTCTATGACAGCTATATGAGACAAACATAACCCCTTCTTGACAGCCGACATAACTTGTCATAAGCATTTATAAAGGTTTCTTCTAACTTCTGTAGTTGTCATAAATGCTGACTTAGGGAACTTAACACAGGAGTTCTCTATGATAATTTATGTCGGCTGTCATGAAGGGCTTATGTTGGTGTCATGTAGCTGTCACAGAGCACCCTTACAGGTACCTAGTGTTACCTAAAAAAGTAAACAGGAGTATAATCACTAATGCATAGTAAAGTAGCAGTTTTGTTCATTATGTTTGGTGATACTTCAACTCAGATCCACTTTCTACACTTTCTGCAAATAGTAATAGCTGTTATAATCCAGCAGGGACTTGCCCAGTGTTCAGTGAAGTGGTTTTGTCATCAGAAGAAAAAAATGTTCTTTTAAATACATTAGCAGATTTGTTAAGTTTTTTAATTTGATGCAACATCAGTTAATATAAATTGTAAGACCCATGCGTCGGTATGGCGGCATAGTGGTTAGCACTGTACGAGACTGCCAAGGTTCATTATGTGTGGAGTTTGCATGTTTGCGTGTTCTCCCAGTGTCGTTGTGGGGTTTCCTCCGTGTACTCAGGTTTCCCCTCACAGTCCAAAAACATGCTGAGTGGAGTTGCCAAATTGCCCATAGGTGTGCATAGTGAGGGATTGTGCCATGCGATGGGTTGGCGCCCCATTCTGGGTTGCTTCCTGCCATGCCCAGGACCCCTGTGAGCCTGAATAGGGCAAACAGATGGAAGACACAGACGTAGAAAACATGGTACAGTGGTCCCCCCATGTCCACGGTTTCAGCAACCGTGGTTTGAGTTATCTGTGGTTTACTGCGGTCTGTAAAAATGTGTAAATATGTTTTTTCATTATTGCTTCATTCTTTGAGAGGTGTAAAAAGCATAATATTCATTGATACATGATTTATTTTTCATTTTGTTATTGTATTTTGAGAATTATGCTAAAACGTCAGATTCCCTTTCATTCAAGACAGTACAATGCTGTACATTAATGTACAATGCATTTTATTATCACTGTATTAAACCCTGATGTCTTTCTGTATGTAATATATCAATTACCATATATAAGTACACAAAAATCACTTTATAAATAATATGGGGTCCGTGGTCTTGGAACATATTAACCGCAGATAAAGGGGGTTATTGTGTAGACTATCTGAATAAAGCATTCCAAAATTCTCATCATGCCACCTGCAAAATATGTTGCCTGGCCCATGTTGTCACTGAAGTTTTGCCATGAACACTGATATACAACTAAAACTTGCATTCTTGTGCATACAAAGTAGACAAACAAGAAATCCTGTTTTGTAAATGCCTGGTTGCAAAACATAGAGAAGCAGTAACAAGCACATCCGGTCTATTAAGGTTCTGTGTCCAAGACTTTTGTGTGATTCATAGGTAGTCTGACTGAGTGATCCTGCACACTGATAACTAGATGCATGTTATGGCTAACCTAGCATGCTTTGACATTTAAAATGAAATACTGTATAACAGAAAATTGCACTATTTGCAAAAAGGATGTCTGAATTAAAATGAAAATAAATAAAAGTAAAATACAAGAAAAATAAAATAATCAATAATAATATATTCACTGGCCCACATGAAACACACCATCCATCCATCTACCTTATGAAACTTTTCGTACTTGCAGGCAGGTCCAGAGCCTATCCTGGAAGCTACAGGCACAAGGAGGGGAACAGCCCATCACAGGGCACACTCAAACACCATTCACTCACACATGCACAATTTGGTAACTCCAATTAGCCTCAGCATGTTTTTGGATTGTGGGGGCAAAACTGGAGCAAACCCCACGACAACAAGGAGAGAACATGCATTTGTTTGGAAAAATGAAATACATCATTATGATGATGACTATCAAATGTTACTGCTTTATGGAATTGGGAAACTAGGCTGCCTCCAATGCTTCTGAATGTGAATATCAACGGATGCAATTCTCCAGGAAATGAGTGACAGCAGAGGGTACAAATTTCGATGCACTATATCTAGTCATGTTTTTATGGTTTATTCATTTGTATTATTATATGCAGATGAAGCCCTGCATGCCTGTCTCATAGATGATCTGCTTCAGTACAGTGGTTTCCTTGCTGACAACAGTGAGACTAGAGGTCCACATGGGTCAGTGTTTCTGTGGCTCATCTTGTGGGGGAACTAGAGGGAGGGCAATAAAAATGGACAGAGCGAAAAACCAAATCAGCTGAGCCCTGCAGTTCTGGAAAGCAGTAAACCATGAGAGATGGGGAAGAGCGAGAGAGTGGGAAAGGGGGAGAGGGAGAGAGAGAGAGAGAGACAGCAAGGGACAGTGTGAATGTGTGTATGAGAGAGAGAGAAAGAGAGAGAGGCTGTACCTTACCTTCTCAAGGAGAGGAGAAAAAACAGCACAGCAATTACCATTTACAACACCCCACAGCAGCCACAAAAAGCCATCTTGTCTTCTAATTGGAGCCTTCCTCTTCCTCACTTTCCTCTCTCTTCCATTGTGTGCTCGCCCTGAGATATATGTTTTATCCAAGGAAAAATGCTGAAGTTCCGTGCAGACCGGAGAGTGAGGTAGGTAGGACATTGCGCTGTGGTGCTGGAGGACAGTATTGAGGCAAAGCTTATTGCGATGGGCTGGTTGGCAGAGGCAGTGTGATGAGTGCTAGGAGCTGCAGGTCAGTGATTACTGCAATGCAGTGCCGGGGAGAGAGAGAGAGAGAGAGAGAGAGAGAAAGAGAGAGGGGGGAGAGAGAGAGCATATTCTTATTGTATTATATATAGGGAATGTTTTTATGCAAGGCTAACAAGCATGTGCATGTACATAATAAGACAAGGCAATGTTCAAGGCCTATACAGCTATGTTAGGGGAAACGAGACCTCTACTACCATGTGGTCCTGTTATTGTGAATGATGGGATATGAAATGGCCATGAATCTTCTCTTTTTATATCAAGCATGATTCAATATGCTTTAGCTCAGCTCCTGTTTGGGGACATCTGTTCAGCTTCCTGCTATGTAGGTTTGTAGGTTACGCATGAACGGGCATGTTCACGCCCAGGACCCTAGAATACCAAGTTGTGGCATGAGTGAGAGCCTCTGCTCAATTTGAAGGCCATGTAAGGTTTGTTTTAATCTGTCGCATGGCCCTTGTGTATGTTTTCGTTGTGGTCCAGAGCTACATGGTTTTCCGGAAAGTGTCCCTGGACTGCATCCAGGATCCTGTCTTGTACCTGTCAGGGAGTGTCCAGAGGTTTTGCAGAGCTTGGTGGTACTTGAGCAGCTGCCTGGTGCTTAAACCTACCAATTGTAGATCATGTACCTCCAACGAGTATTCTGATTACCTTTATTATTATTACCAAAGAACTTAGTCTGATATGTTTCCCTCCAAAAAGAAAAAGGAGGTCTGTTCTAGTAGGTTTAGTTTTATTATATTTTATTCCAGTTACCCATAAAAGACATGACTCACAAGAGTGAGAATTATGTCACCTGGTCATCTGAAAAATAACTTCTGTGTTTAAAGAATGCTATTTGTGAGAGTGAGTCAGTTTCTGTGTTTGCATTTAGGAAAGACAATGGAGTAGTGTGCTTACAGGAAACAAAGTTTGATACTAGAGAAAACTCTGGTGCTCTTAGTGCTTTCTTTTGCAAAGTATAGCAAAATAATTTCCCTGTTTGGGTTATTGAGGCACATGTAAGCATCCCATACGTTTTTCACTTTGTCTCAAAACATCCAATCTTGTTTTTCACCCCTACATTGAAAACTGAGCTAAAGCAAAAGACAAACAATGTACAACACAGAAATATTTATGAAGTTTTAAAAGGGTCATATTACAGTCATCAGTGGTGGAATAAGATAAGTATATTGCAGAGCATGGAATATATTTTCACATTATTTCTTTGTATTCCATACACTAAAAACTGTCCAAATTAAATGCAAAGTAAGTTTACAAAAAAGCTTTTTGGCTTGTGATTGTTGATCAGTCTTAGGTTAATCATATTAAAGTTCTTCTACTTCAGCCAGAGTTTCTGAGATGGCCTGACGCTTTCTCATGTGCTAGGGGCTGCTTGTCCAGCTTAGAATTTTAGTTTAAGCATCACCTCCTTCATCTTGTCCTTTGTTTGCTTGTTTGTCTTTCTTTTAAAGATGGAGTGACTGACATGTTTCCATGAGAGGTTAGCTCCTGCTCCCTCCCCCATATCCCCTTATAATTGTATAATTACTGTTCCCCTTCTTCTCTAGCCAGAATGACCAAAATGGGACAACTGGGTACCCAGTAATCCAGAGCCCTTTGGAGGACATACAAAGCCTGCAGAGATACACACAGTAAGTACATAAGAAACACCCAGACCCTCTAATGATACAGGAGTTTTCAGGGCCTGCACTGAATGCTGTACAGCTAAAGAAAGTCTGCTGAAAGTTTTTTTTTTATTTAATTTTATTAGCATCTTTGGATTATGAAAAGCATGAATCAGAATCAAGTTATATTGACCAAATATGCACACGTATACAAGGAATTTGACTGTGGTACAGATATTACAAATATTAAAATAAGATTTTATTTACTTGCTGGTTCATGAATTTTCAATACAGGATGATACATTGTTGTACAATACCTTACCTGCCCAAATCGCCTACTGTTCTTACTGTAATATCATTGTAATAGAAATTGTTCAATATAATGGCACATTATCTGTTTATTTAAATATTAATATTGTTCAGAATCTATGGTTGAAGATTTATGCATAACTTTGAATTTAAAGACATTTGATTGGAGAACAGGCGAAGCAGGAAGTTTTAGTTGGTTGGTATGTTTTGTAGGTATGTAGGTATGATGAATAAATGGTTGAATAATGAATAATCTACCTTGAGCCATTGTTAATTTTTTGGAAGGCACTTCATACACCTTTAGGTGAACCCACAACTTACATTTTCAGTTCTTGACTGGGTCAGAAAATCTGATTTCACACTATTTTGCAAGTTTTCCTTCTGCCTTAGATCACTCAGTTCCTGTCATGGAAGACAGTAGCCCAGATTTTCTTTTTTGCTTTAGCTGCAAACTCTAGTTTATATAACAGTTTACTTGCCCTCAGGCTTAAACCTGGCAATACAACTATGTAGACTATGGAGCTATCACTAAAAGACGTGGTTGCTGCTTACTTGACGCTGTGATTAATACTGGTATTGTCTTCCAGAAAGTTAATGATGTCATGCAGCAAGAGAGAAGCGAGAAAATAGGGAATGAAGACAGACATAAAAGCATTCAAATCAGTATGACTTTGGAACAAAGAAACTGTGGGGCTATTACAGACAGTAATATGGCAGTTTCATAGGAGGGTGCCATAAATGCTCCTTTGTCAGGCAGACATGTAATACTGTCAGTATTTTCCTTAACACCTCCATTACCTTATGTATTCCTGCTAATAATTTAATTGATGACAGTTTGCTTTACGTGGAAATTAGGTCTCATTAAGACATATTAACTGACCTCCTTAACTGAAAGAATTTGTATATGTTTGCACAAAACCTAGATGGCCTTCACATTCATTAATTGACTCATATCTCCCAATGCCAGGCAAACTAAATAAGGTTTGTCAACAACCTAAGGATTACAGCGGACTTGAAGAAGCCTGGGTCCATTCAAATCCCTTTTCCTGCCAAACTCAACCATTCCCTCTCTTGTGACTGTAGGGGTGTGGTCTTGTGCCACTGCCTGGCAGTGTAAAAATAGCTTGTGGGTGACCGCTGCCCATTGCACTCTCATGCTTTCTCCCATCAACTGAATGGTTTGTGTTAACGTGTTCTTATATTTATTTGCATTTAGAGAGGGGCTAACGCAGGATCATGTGCATTCTTTACTCTGACAACATGAGTTCTGAAGACATATGTGGCTTACGTATTTGTGTGCATAGGAGCGCACAGCTGGACATGAACGGAAAGGTGGTCAGAAGAGGACCTGCCAACACCACCAGCGACGTCAACTCCAACTGCCTCACCATGGTGACTGATCTGTCCCCGGAATCACAGCCCAACGGACGGGTCAGTTCTACATAGCTCTCCTACAACAAACCAAGGGTCCATTATGAACAGCATTCTCTGTATATTAGTTAGCAGAGTGATCATCTAAGATATTCTAAACAGGGCCATGGCATGGAGTCAAGTAATAATTAGCAGGGTTGCCAACTTTGTTCAGCTGGCTGGCATGAGATTTACAAATAGAGATAAGTCTGCACAGGCATTTACATGTATGTAACAGCTTTATTGCTTTGCAAGTAGTCTGTAGTGTTTGCATACTGCCCCAGTGCTTTTTATGTAGCTAATTTCAGGTTTATTTTGGAATAATTTAGATTTGCCGTAAGATTTTTTGTGTGAGTGTGAGAGTCTGAATGCATGAGTGTCGCACTAAATGCGTGAGAGTCAGCAACCCTGAATTAGAGATGGCGGCAATCTGGTACACACAACAGGTATCGGTTCGATACCGGCAAAAAATGCTGGATCAGATATCGGGGGTGAGGGAATAATACACCGATCCGATATTCCATCCGAGATTGCCACAATGATGGCAGAAATGCCTGTAGCCTTAGTGCGACATACGGTACTGTAAACAGAAGTGAGGGTCACATGATGGCTTGTTATTCAGCAACGCATGTGGATCGGACCTGTCATGTTAGCTGTGTGGGAATACAGATACTGTACTTTACAATGAAGGAAGGAAAAAGCGAAACTGCAAAGTGCAATGCATGTTATGCTACGTTCACACTGCGAGAGTCAAAGATGCCAGCCATCGCTCTCGCTGCCCTCAGGCCACTCAGAATGCTAGGCTCTGAGAACTTTTAATCAGCCGCAAAGCAAACAAATGTGTAGCTTATATCTTTGTGCCGACTGCCGATGGGATATTTGTCAAAGCACATGAAATTGTTAAGAAAAACACTACTGTTATTGTCACGTTTATTTACGACCCATGATTGCAGGCTGCGGGGTTTTCAAGCCCTTCCAAGGGGCGTTTATTAATGAAAACAGGATACAAACAGGAGCAAACACCACAGGAAACACGTAAGGCAGGGGTCTCCAACTCCAGTCCTGGAGGGCCAGAGTCCTGCACATTTTTGGGTTTACCCTCATTTAACACACCTG
>JAODKN010000127.1:27049447-27068918 GCA_026774425.1 Petrocephalus zakoni
TACATTCCCATTGGTTGCCGCCCAACCGCGTCATAGCTCATTACCATAAAGTTGACTGGGATTCAACTTCTCTTTGATGCTCTCGCCGCCCAGATCACGACGTGCCGCCTGTGGATGTTCCCTCCCAAAGAGAATGAATGACTTCCGGTCGCTTTGACGTTCTCAACGCTCTCAGTGTGAATGTAGCATAAGGCAATTACTGATGCCTCTTTTTTTTTTTAATTACTTTAATTAAGTTTTATCTGTGTTCCATTGTATATATTGTACTGGAGAGTTTGTATACATTCTGACTAGAATTTTTTTTTTGTTTAATTGGGGTATACAGTAATATTTTTATGATTGATTTCCTTGTTATTTTTAATTAATTTGCACTTTAAGAAATATTTCTGTTCATTGTTGCGAAAGTCGTCTCTGAATAAAACAAAGAAGCAGATTTGTGTAAATGATGCTGGCTGTGGTAAATGAAGATAGTTGTCATGTTATATGAAATACATTGAAACAAATATCTCATTTAATGCTCAGTAGTTGATAAAGGGGGAAAAAATCTATTGGTATCGGTATCAAAACTCAAAATTTTATTATTGGATTTGACCAGAAAAAAATTATATTGTGCCATATTGTGCCATTTTTTTGTTGTGATGTCATGGAAATATAAAATATCTTCGTTATAGGTTCTGTTTTCCATACTATTTGCATAGGATATTTAACATTTAGTGTTATTTTTTTCTTTTTCCATTATAACATCAGGAAGTGTTTTCATTTGTGTGTCGCTCCTGGTCTGCTGCTCTGCATTGAGGCTGACTATGAATTAGCATGCGGATGCCTTCAGAGAGCAGCAAACCTTTCCTGTGACGTTCCTCACCTCAGGCCTCTCGGTCATCCAAGAAAGCTGTTACATTCGGGAAGCGATCAAACTCCATGCGGAGGAACCCCAAAGCCGAAGTCACCAAGCAGGGCTGGCTCTACAAGCAGGTAAAATTTGCCTTTCACCTTTGAGGAACATTGCCGATTACATGCATAGGTCCAGAAAGCTAAGCAGGTTCTACATTTATTTTTGTGTTTCTGTGGATCGTTGTGGTCTGATGTTCTGTTTATTTTTAGGCGAGCAATGGGGTAAAACAGTGGAACAAGCGGTGGTTTGTACTGACTGACCGCTGTCTCTTCTATTATAAAGGTATGATGACTAAAACATAAAACTTAAACATTTTGTATGTTGTGTGTACAGTGTGCACAATCTCCATTTTACTACATTTGTTTTGTCATAAGGATCAGCCAAATCATTTTATGTACATTCCTTGAATTCATTTGACCCTCGTTTATCATGTCTGTCCCAGATACTCATTTTCAAAATTTGATCATTTAATACTTGTCAACAGCCCAGTAAGAATCAAGCTTATGAATGTCGAAACTAAGTGTTTCCTTGTACATATTATAGTATAAAGCTTTATATTTAATTTTAATGAGGACATAATAAAAAAGAATATCCCATTCTGTTAATGTCTGTTAAAATCCCAAAGTGGTTCTGGTAAGAAACTTTATCAACAAAACAACTGCCTGATGTTGATGGACACATTTTTAGACGTGTGCATTTATAGTAAATAGGTTAAGGTGGCAATTAAATATCATTTATAGGAATAGCCAATACATCTTTGTGTTTGATTGAGTCTTTCCTGTTCTTTAATTGGTTGACAAAGTAGGATTTCTCCAGGTCTGCATGTAGGACTTACCATGTATCTGTCACATTCTTATCCCAGTTAGTATATGAGCTCACCACCTGTACATCCATAGCACAATTTCATGTGTATGTGTAGTATTTGGGGGTTGTGCTCATGTGTGCTGTGTGAGTTGCATTGTATCTCTCTAGGCAGAATGTGGCATTTTTATTGTCATATTTTTCTTCACACCCAACTCCTCTCTCATAATTGAACATTATTGGCTAACAAGTGTCAAGTGAAGTGGATTTAGTGGATAATATGCCAGCTACGCCTTGCCTCAAATTTATGTAACTGACAGATTTAAGAAGTAAGTTTTGTCTACATGGAAATTTTTGTTGAATGTATGAATAAAACATGGCAGATGACCATATGAATTTAAAACAGGTTACAGGCTATGTTGTGTCAGTTCTTTTTAAAAAGATATATTTATGTATTTTTCAGTTAAACTAACTGGAAAAAGAAAGGAGCACTGGATATCCAAATTCTGGACAGTTTTGTATGAGTGACCTGATTTAATTAAAAAAGCCTTCAAAGTCAAATTAAAGTCATGTATTTCTCATGATAAATGGATTCAGCCATACTGTATGTCTGTTTATGCTTATGGCAATGTTTGTGTAAACATTACTCACATATAGACACTGATAAAATTTCAACTTAAAAACATGTATGTATAAAAATTCTAAAACATGCTTCCAACCCCATAAAATAAAGCTAATGTTTATGTCATATTTCCTAGTAAAGGCAATAAATACTTGAGAACAGAAAAAGATATTTAAGCAGCAGCAGTTATTGTAACCTGTCAATCTGATGGCCTGTGCAAAAAAAGCCTGTTAATTCGTGACCCAATGCTGTGGTAGCACCAACCACAGTTGTGGACTCAGACTGTTTGGAGGGCATTCCATCTGTCCCCAAACGTGTAGAATGGTACGCAATGTTTGGTGAAGTAGTCCCTGAATTAGATCATGTTTTGTAACTCATGTTTTGTGGGCTACAGAAGCCACCTAGAGCAGCACCGTATTTCATGTTCTTCACTCATTTTTCTCTCCATTACATAAGAACATAAGAACTATACAAACGAGAGGAGGCCATTCGGCCCATGAAGCTCATTTGGGGAGAACGTAACCCATAGCTCAGAGTTGTTAAAATTTTATCTAGCTCTAATTTAAAGGAACCCAAGCATTCAGCTTGCACTACGTTATCAGGAAGACTATTCCATACTCTAACTACACACTGTGTAAAAAAAGTGGTTCCTTAAATCCAGTTTGTAATGTTCTCCCGCTAATTTCCACCTATGGCCACAAATTCTTGTATTTGAACTAATGCTGAAGTAACTATTTGGTTGAACAGCATCCAAAGCTGTTAGAATCTTATAGACCTGGATCATGTCCCCCCTCAGTCTCCTTTGCTTGAGGCTGAACAGATTTAGCTCAACTAACCTGGAATAGTCTTCCTGATAATGTAGTGCAAGCTAAATCCTTAGGTTCCTTTAAATAGATAAGATAGATAGATAAGATTTTTAGCTAGATAAGATTTTAACAACTCTGAGCTATTAGTTAAGCGAGCTAGATGGGCCGAATGGCCTCCTCTTGTTTGTATAGTTCTTATGTTCTTATGTTAACCCTATAGGGCACTGCATCACATTCACTCCATGAGAAGGGCACTGATCAAGACACTTCATCACATTTTCTTGCTCAATAAGGCATGAAGGCACATGAAGGCGGCTAAATCATGTAAAGAGCAGTCAATAGCAGTGTTTTTATCTCCCAAAATGGGACTTTAACAGTGTTTTTTCAGCCATGACCCCAGCCATGATCTTTGCCTCTTTGGAGAGGCAAAGATTGTTATCCCAGCACCACTGTGCTAAGGCACTGATGTCCTCTCTATAGACTCTCTCTTTGCTATCAGTGATGAGGCCCAGGATGGTTGTTTGATCAGCAAATTTACTGAAAATTAGTAATTACCTATAATTACTAGTTACTTAATTCAAAAGTAATTTGATTACCATTTGCTGAATATAAAAATAATTTTACTAGGGAAAGTAATCTTTACATCACTGAAGTACTCTTATTAATCCATGAATACCCAGACAACACACACACACATGTGTTGCCAAGACATTGGTTTAGGATTGGAACATCGCTAAATGATTGTGTTCCATTTAGTCCTATTAACAATATTTAAATTATTATGTACACTAATGTGTGTGTTCGGCAAGTACATTTTTTCAATAATTTTGCTTTAATCAGTTCAGCATAACTTGTAGGCCTATTGTTCCTGGTTCTGTCATGTTGTCAATATTTCAAGTATTAAGGTATAACTTTTACTCAGTTAAACTGTGTTTGGTATGTAGTTTTAAACAGCATGCATACATGCAGCGTAAACAGAACGAATCTACCCTATACTATATAAATATATATAGTATAACAGTACTGTGGGTTATATAGCCTAATCAAGAAAAATAGTTGCATTAACATCCTGTTGCTGTTGAAATACATTACACAGACATCAGGAGAATGTCAAATCAATATTCGGTAGTGATGGCTCTGCGATGTTGTGCCAGTGAGCAAATGACCTCATTGAGATGCTTTGCTGATGGATTTTAAAGCATCATAGACATATCGTGCTAATGCATGTTTACTGTATGGGTAGTTATATTATTTTAGCGTTGTTGCCATGACAGCGCAAAACAATGCAACTGTCAAATTTTATCTATCACTTTACCTAATATCACTCATTCATTGCGCCACCATAAAGATCCATCCATCCATCCATCCATCCATTTTCCAACCCGCTTATCTGAACAGGGTTGCGAGGGTCCGGAGCCTATCCCAGGCGGGAACAACCCAGGATTGGGGGCCAGCCCATCGCTGGGCACACTCACACTCCATTCACTCACACAGGCACACCTATGGGCAATCTAGCAACGCCAATCAGCCTCAACATGTCTTTGGACTGTGGGGGGAAACCAGAGTATGATCTTAGATCATAAACAGGAAATTCATTGAATAGGCTGCATTTATCCATATATAATTCCATGCAAGACAAAAGCAATGAGCAACAAGCCCATTTAAATTTCAGTAATTGTTCATTTGAAAAGGTGATTAGTTTCATTACTCGTTACTATCAAAAGTAGTGGAATTATAGTAACATGTTACTACCAACACTGGTCATCGGGAAATTTACAATAACACTACACCTATGCCTGGCAGAGCAGTCAGAAGTGGCCAGGGAGTACAAGAGAGGGCTAAGTACACACCCAATGGTGTGGCAATACACAGGAATCTTGTACAGGAGGTATGCTAATACTAACTTCCTGAAGACAGACCATTACTCAGTCCTAGAGTCTGTAGTTTACAGATGTGTTTGCCAGGAACAACTGAATTAAACACAGAGGTATAATCTATTAATAGCATCCTCACGTAAGTGTTGCTCTTTTGCTGAATGAATTCTGGGATTGTGTGTGTTTCTTAAGCATTGATGGTTGAATTCTATTTTTTTGTGCTCTTTATGACACTGCCCCATAAACATTTGTTTTGAAAAAGTACTACTTTGAGTGTGGAAGCAATAATAGGGCATAGATTATCAAAAACTACAAAATAACAGACAGAAATGGAGCAATGTGAAGTCATCTAAAGACACAGGCTCAGAGAGCCCTTAATTTAGAGTGCCAACAACTTTGTCTCTGGAGTTGTTTACATGCCACAAAGTGTCAATTCTCACCAAGTATGTCAGGAAGCCTCAAAGTTGAAAATAAAAGGCTGGTTGACTAACAGTACATTCCAGTGGTGACACTTACCTGCGGCTTACAGTTTCTGGCTATTACGGCACTTCTCCTGTCCAGTGAAGCTTCCTTGCATTACGTGGCTGGCAGCCTGATGGCACCAGTCTGCTACTCGCTCTGGCGGCTGTGGCCGTTCACCTCAGATGAGGATCGGGGGCACAGGGAACAGTCTGCTGAACATTGAAGAGCCTCAGCCTAGGCTGCTTTCTTCTTTCTAGGGTGTTTCTCTCCACGTGAAGCCATTTTCACTGCACAGTCTCTATCACTTGTCAGAAATGCTTACAAGAAGCACCCTAAAATATCCCTTGGCAGATGTTACATGGAAAAAGTGGTACACTAATTATCTTTCATAGTATTAAACTTTACAAGTTGAAAATTTACTGATGTAGATTATGAGTGGGTATTTTTACATGCTTTGCTAAAAATTACAAGTACATAATGGTATAACACTCGTTACAAATTGAAAATAGATTATTGCATTTTTGTTTAATATACAATCATTACAGACATTTACAAACATTATTGGCAGTATTGTGTTGCCACCTTTTTACCCAACCCTACAAGTTGTTTCTTTGTAAAACTGATAACAGAACATATATATAATAATGATAATGACAGTGTCTAGCTCAATCTTTCGCTGTTGTTTTTTCTTAAGAAAAAAGAATGTGAATACCAGAGCTTGTGCAAAAAGTACCTGTTTGAATTGTATGTGTTGTGTTTAGAGGGTCACAACACCGGAAGGAAAACAAAATATTTTAGATTAAAATCTCACAAAGCTGATTGCAAACTTCATGTTATTGTTTTAGCTAACACATCTTAGAAAAACAAAAACACACAGCATTATAAACTGAACTATACCAAAGCTATATACAGACTAATAATTAATGTGTATTTAGCTGATTCTGTGGTGAATTTGGTTTGATTGTCATATAATTAAGTGAGAAATACTGTATAGAATGAAGAGACAAAATGGACAGATAGCTATATAGCACTTGAAATGTATAAATGTTGTTCAGGTTTAGCGATAGTGAAGCTATTACTGTACTGTCCCTGCCATAATTCCTGAGACAGGGGCTGGTATCTGACAGGTCACTTTTGTCTTATTGGCCACATGACCTTTGACCAACTTGTGAGTCTGACAGATGGTGTGGAATGTTAAAAATGGGAACTCTGCAGCCTCGTTTGTGTATCTAACACAATTACACCATATCAGAATGTCCTCTGAATAGATTTAAGAGTCTACAGTAATAATTTGGTACTCTTTTGTGCCTTAAGTACAGTTTCATAATGTTTAATTAATGTAAGTATCCAATTACAGGGAAGTAATGATTATATACTTTTGCAGTTTAGGGTGATCTCTTCATCCTGATATTCTGTCTGCTACTGTAAAAGGTTCTACCTGGGTCAGTGAGTCTGGGGCTAAGTCACTCCTTGTCATTGTTCTGTTAATCTCTGTCTGCCCTTCACCGGTTTTTCAGGTTGCATTTGGTTGCCTTGTGGATTCTGTTCTAGTAATGGTCACATGCTCAGATCAACAATATCCCTCCTCTCTCTCCTTATAAGCATCCAATTCTGAAACAGGGAGTGAACGTCTTAAAGTGGCTTTATTTTGCCAAAATGCAAAAACCCGATGTGGTTACTGCTTTTAGCTATAGATTTCTTATATTAATCAAACATGCAAATGGCGTAGTGGAGGGACCGCAACAAACATCAGCAAAAACACAAAATTGCCATTATTACCACACCAGAAAGCTCAAATTTTTAGATTTGAATTCACTCCAGAATTTTTATTATAATGTACGAGAATTCCAGAATAGTGTTGTTGTAATGATTTGCCTAGTTTCAGCAGTGTTTGAAACATTTAGAGTATTAGGGAATAGTATCAATGAAATTACTGCAATGATTTATATAACATGTTCCTGATAAAAAAATATGTGTTAGTGACATATGCCCAAGAGTCAGCTCATTTGAAACTTAAGCCTTTAATCGGTGGAAGTGTGTCACTTGCCTGACAAGAGACCTTGAGTATAAGACAATGGGAAACTTATTTCGACACGCTGACAAGCAACTTCGAGTCAGCAGTGTGATCTTTTGTGAATCTCGCTTGCACGTTTATGGCACACAAACGCTGAATTGGAACCGTTGGCTAATTATATTGTTTTTCACATGCCCCAGCCAGGTGTGTATGTGCTGTGTGCTGCAGCTGGTGAGTACAGTGAGGCGCTCACTTCACAGTGATAGGGTGGTGCCTGTTTGTGCGCGTGCACCATTGCTCGCGTGCATGTAAGCAGTATCCTGCACCTGTGACGTGTCACACAGCCTCCCATTGGTGGGCCAGGCAGGTACGTTTGGCTTGGGGCCAGGTCTTAAATTCCAAACCCCGTGAGTCAAGGGGGCTGATTGCTATCTCATCTTTTAAGCTTGCCTATCGGGCCTGGCAGCAGCAGCACAAACACAACCCCCACACACACGCGCACACACGCACACACGCGCAAGCACACACCCTCTCTCGCAGAGACCTATCCCTCCGCAGCACAAAAACCGAGAGCAGAGCTCAGCAGTGGAGGCTCTCTCCGTACCAGCTTCAGATAGCCTGCTGTTTTATGGTATTTCAAGTACTGGTTTATTTGCAGCAATAAGGATTACATACATTTATTGAAATGGATATATGCAAATGGATTCATCAGATGTTGCTGACTTTGTGTTACTCATCTGTATTGTCGCTAACCAGAAAAGGCGCCTGCATCAAGGAACTCTGAATGGAAGGGCTACTTTGTGTCTTTATTTATTGTTTTCTCGCTGCATACCAGGAATCGCAGTACTTGTTCCCCTAGTGCTCTTTTTCACAATGATCCCTGAGTTTTGATCCCCCTGACTTTTGCTACCCAGACGAGAAAGAGGAAGGAGTGCTGGGGAGTCTCCCGCTCCTCAGCTTCCAGATCGGGGTGGTCCAGCCCGCCGATAACATCAGCCGCAAGCACGCCTTTAAGGTCAGTACAACTTGGGGTGACAAGCGGATGTTGTGGGGAGGGGGCAGGGTGAATACTATAAGCTTTTTAATCTTTCAAAGTTCCTGCCGAAGCAGATGTCTTACATGTTAGTTTCAAAGTGCCCAAGGTAAAAGAATGAGAAATTCAAGCAGTTTCATAATTGGAGTTGTGTTTACAGTGGTTATGCAAACACTAAACTTCACAGCTGAGTGTCTGAGTGTACGCGTTTGCTATGAGAGCATGTAGCATAAAAAATGTCTTCTGTTTTAGAAAACCTGCTAATTTTATTTTATTTTTTTTTATTTGGTAGTTTCTATTAGGAGATTTCACTCTTCATTTTAGAATTTTTATAGTTTTCAGTCTCAGAAAGGAGAATGTTGATTTTAAATAATATTTTCAGTCTTACAGTGAGAAATAGTATTGTTGAAATATCAACAGAATGTGCCATTTCTCATGTATATTGACTAATATTATCATTTACATAGTTATGAGCATGTTTATGCTCAGTGGAGTCCTTACACATAGTTGTTGATAGGGTTAATCCGGTGTATCATTTTATGCTATCCTTGGCTCAGAATAATGCTGGCGCTAATTTGAGGGCTGGTGTTTCTCACTGTATTGATTGCGTAGCAGGCCTGGTTGTGCTTCCATCCCCCCACTCCTGCCCCTCGAGCCTGTTGTGTTTGCTCCTGTGGGTCTAGGGTGGGGAAGGTAATCTATCTTCAAGTCTCCACAGGTCTCTGAAAAGATTCTGTTGTAACATCCATGACACCTGTCAATTTGAACTGCTGAATATGCTAGCAATGACGACACTCAGGGGGGCGATCACTGCTTTCTGCCTTCAAGGTCCATCTTTATTGTGAATTCTGCAATTTTATTTTTACAACAGCAGAACCACACCTGTTCGTTTACCCTAAATTGTGGAATCCAGATAACCATCCTAAGGGGTGTTGTTTATGTTATTTTACCACAAATACTGTAGTTATTATGGTATTACTTTTCATTGCAGGAAATTAAAGAAGTTCTGACTTGTAGAGCTTATGAACTGGCCCTTTCCCAGCTCTTGTAAATAATTAAACAGAAACAGAAAGCGGTAACCCAGCTCATGCCTTGTGAAACAGCTACTATATGGCTTGAGCTAAAGACTGTTGTATTTCCAATAATGTAATCTTCAAAGACAGTAGGTAGAAAAACGCATTTGATTTCCATTTCAGTTAAATTAATTATGATTGTCTTATGCTTTAAATTTTTTTGTTAATGCGTCCTGCATTATGACTGATTTGTTTGTAATATTGATATTCAATCTCACATTGAAAATTTAATATTACTGACTTTTTAATCTCAAAAGATACGATACTTAATGTGCTTTCATTTTCTTCCTGCGTCATCAGTGATGAAACATTTTCTGTAACCAAAATATTTATTATATGCAGAATGTGTTTATTTTTGTGTCAATAAGTTTTTTTATCTTGTTTAGTTGATTTCTGAGTTGTTTCTTCATGTACTTTATGCCTTCTGAAGAAAATATAATTTCCATAATATACTGCATCAGTCCTTGATCAAAAAGGTTTCTTTGATCAGCCAGGCTTCCCCATACGATTTTTTGAGGTTTTTGTCCATAAACAATGGCGGTCTCCCAGATCTCCAGGTGTCGTATGTGACTTGGGGATTTCATGAACTGAAAGCTGGGTATGATATCATCTACATGTTTTCACGCTGTGAATCATAACCTGTGCTAGGCCAGGATTCTGAGAGTTCCAAAATGAGCATGTGTGCTGATGCTGTGGTTTCTCACTGCATCTATGCCCACGGACAGGCTGCGGTTTTGCAATTACAGCTCGCCTCAGTGAGCCTCCAGTGCTTCTGTTTAGAATAACGGCACTTGAATATTGATGAACAGCATTACGTAACGGGCTTCGGAGTGCATATTATCCCATCCTACAACTCACTTTGCAGTTATTAAACAAAGCAGGCTGTATCATTATAATAGGTTAATAACTGTATTCAGTAAAAATTGTACATAGAGGAGTTCCAGTGTTTAATTCATATTTGCCTGTCAAACATTTTGCACCTGACCTTAAACTGGTACTTGTCTTTAAAATTGTATTCTTTACCCTAGTAAACAGGGCTTTGCTTTGTGAGGGGACAAAATCCACCAAGGGGGGACCCCTACCCCCTCCCCAGCCCAGGTTAGTCAAATTTACCGAGGCGGACCCCCAACCCTCCCCCGGCCTAGGTCTGTTAAACCTACCCCTATAACCATGAAAAGTTACTCTTGCACTTTGGGTGTCAACCACCTGTTTGTCAGACTCAAGACTCAAGGAACGTCAGATTATTATTATTATTATTATTATTATTATTCACAAATCGATATTCTTTTTTCAGAATAAGTAGGGGAGCTGTAGTTGGCAGATACACAAATGGAACTGAACAGCTTTAAAAAAATTGTGGAAACTGAGGCCAGGCATCATTTAATACCTGACTGCAAGAAAAAGCCTGATATATACAAAAAAAACTGGGTCAGGTTTATCATTAATGGCTCGTCCATATGTGTGTTAATTTAATGTGTTAATTTAAAGGGGTTTTACTTGCGTTAAATTTACAGTCTTATCGTTTTATTTAGCAGATGATTTTGTGCAAAGTGACATTCAAGAGAGCTGGATAGAATTTTTTCCATTTCCTATGGTGAGCTCAAAATTGACTAATGCTTCCATTTTGGGCTCCCAGCACGTGTGCTTGTGAGGTGAAATGAAGTATGCACTGTCACCTGTTCATTGTTGAAGAGGTTAGTAGGAGGCTTTTGTGGCTGTGCAGGAAACTGACCAGAAGCTTCTGGCAAAGTGAGACCACATTCCTTACTGGGCTTTTAAAAAAGGTATGAGTGTGTGGTACAGAGAGTATGTGTGGGGGATGATTCCTAGAGTGGTCCAATAATTGTCCTATACAGACGTTTTATCCATAATTCAGGTTGTTTCAGGAAAAAAGAGGTCAGTTGCAGTCAAGAAGTCAGTTACAATTCTACCGCTGCAGTTGTTGGTGACACAGCACATTAGTGTCCAGAAGAACAACATGCTTTTATGTCTTTTATCTCAAATATTGTCCTGGCTTTTAAGAATGTCTGACGCATTGATGTAATAAATGGATTTGGATGGAGGGGAGTGCAGCTTAAAAGAGCATAAAAATCATATTTGTTCTTATGAGGTTTTTTTATCATTATCGTTGTCATGCCTAGTGTGATTGACACGTAATGTCAATAAATAAAAAAAACTAAATTTGAAAAACTGATTGAAGGCAGAGAGAATATCTGCTATAGAGTATGTTTAAACATCTGTAGCATTGGGAAGATGTAATGTAACTACTTGGTCAATTCAAATTTAACCAAACAAGGAGCTTGCCAGTTACCGTTAGTATATTTGTGTAGCTTATTCTTCTCAATATGACTGCGTAACCCGGGTAAAGAAGAAATCACAATGACAATGCAGAATCTGTTAGTCCATCAACAGAGAGCACTGATGTCTCACATTTTGTATACTTACTGACTTTATTGACTATTTGATTAGATGACTATTTTTCTCCTGCAAAAAAAAGTATTAACAGATTTCTTAATACCATATATATTGTTTATTAGAAAACAGCAACTATCAGTGTCTATCGTGAGAAGGGCTTTCTGTATCTAAAAGTGTAACACAGTTCTACTGTGTTTCTGGCTTAAGCAAATTCACAGTCATGGTTAAACATTCAAAACGCTAGTCTTTTGTCCAGAAGTCAGCCTGGGCTCAACTGGCGTCAGACATTAGTAAGTAGTTCATGGTGGTAATACAAAGGGCTTTTGTACAAATGTTTAACCTGTGCAGTAGCATTTGGGTGTCCACAAGTTTACTGGATAGGGAATCGCACAGCCCTTTCACTGCCTAGAGTTATTTACCAAAATGCCAGCAGTGGAAAAAGACTACGTAAACAGCTAATGTGACTGTTTCATCTACATAGATTATTTTGTTGAGACATTTGTATGGGTAGCCTGTGAGTACACTTATTATTACTGACCTGTGGAGCCTGAAACAGTATGCAGCACAGACCTGTGTAAACTCTTACTACAGGATACACTGCATCTGGGCATGAGAGCTAATCTCAAGTTTTGGTAGCTAATCTCACATATAAACAAGATGTTTCCTCTGGTGTTAGTGTCTCATTGAAAATTCTATTTTCATGAAGTGATTAAGTACAATATAAACTTTTCTATTAATTACTGCAGCTGGATCAAAGACTAAAAGTCTAAAGCTTTCTTGAGAAGGTTCCCTGGGGATAGGTAAAGTTTAATTTGATTTGATTCAAATTTTATTTATTGGAACCTATTTTCAATCTAATTTAACGAAGAGTTTGCACTCATATGTTTACAAACTTTATGTGTTGCCCTCTGTTTTTGTCTTACTGGAAGCCTCTAATATAATATAGGAGATGACAGACACATTGGCAAAGCAACTGCATGTTGGGTTATCTGCAAAACATGCTTAGCACTGCATATTTGTGTTGTTTTCTTGGAAGTAAACCTAATAATAATTCCACCAAATTGCAAGTTTGTCATTCATTACATATAATAATAATAATAATAATAATTATTATGAATGATATTTATTTATAACAATGTATAATATACTTTTAATTTTAATTATATAATTTTCCAAATATTTTTCTGAATTCATAATATCATGGAATGCCTAGATGGAACCCATGGTACCCTCACTGTAATAAAGTAGTAAATGCAGGAGGATACATGAACACACAGAATTAATGCACATGTAGTGATGAAACACTTTATTCTAGTTCAAAACTGTATTTCCCAAAAGGCCTACCTATGTCTACTGTCAAGATCAAACAAAGAATATTCAATGTCCAAGCAAAAAAAACCCTGGTCTAAATCCTGACTCACTTTCTGGAATAGCCCTTTGATGCCATAGAACACATCTCAAGCTTAAGGCCTGGGGATCACATCCAGCCCACAACACAGAACACAATTCTTTATAGCCTGTGAAATGATTTTCATATTCTGTCTCAAATGGCCATGTGAATAGGGGTGTAATGGAACACAAACATCATGGGTCCGTACAAACCTCGGTTTGGGGTTCGTGGCTTGGGGCAATTTCAGTATAGCAGAGAAAATTTAATTTGTTTCTAGCTTATTTATTAAAACTGCAAACGCGAACCAAAGGCAATGTGTCTGATGTCAACATGTCTGAATTATGAAATATAAGGGATGTTTATATGTGTGTGCTTGAATAATCATGTCATCACTTAGTTACATGTAGATTATGTTTCAAAATATGTAGTTTATGATAATGAACATAGTCACCAATTGAATCCATCATTGAATTTAGCTTGCTTCCTTCATTTTATGAATGTTGTATACCATATTAGTTTTGCACAGTTTGAGACTTGTAATAGATAACCATTGTCTGTTTACCTTGGCTCATACCCTTTGGCTTCATGGAAATGACCCAAGCTTCTTTACCCAACAACAGTGTAGTTCCCATGCTAGCATTGAAAAATAGTGTAGTTCTGCTGCCACCTTATGGAATATATTGTAACTACAGTAAACCACTTAATATTTATATATACACATACACACACCTGCATATACTTAAACAAATATTAATGTAATCTGTTCTACTAGTAATACTATTTTGATTTTTTTCTTCTGGTTGATGGATGCTCAGGAACCATATTGGAGCATTGAATCAAATGGTTAGAATTAAATACATTTGTTTCTGTGAAACCCTTCGTACAATTTTTCTTTGCTCTAGTTAGGTTGTTATTTCTAGTAGAAATTTAACATTCTTAGTGTATACTTTCTCTGAACCTTTAATGAAAGCTGAGACAATTTTTGTAATTTTATTATTGTTTTTGGATCATACCAGAAACAAAGTGGTGCCTGTGTTTGAGAACCATGTGGAATATAATGAGGACATTCAAAATGTCATGTAATATACTAATCACAATTTTTTTGTTTCTTGAAAAAAAATTATGAACGCAAAATACATCCATTCGTCCTTCATTGTCCTTGGTCAACATCTTCCTTGTTAGGTTGACTTTCTGACATCTGACCTTTGACCCTTCATTCTGCCTTAATTTTTTCCTGTTTACATCTGTGTCTGAGGGGTCCTGAGGGCTGCGGTACTTCATTCTGCTTGTCTGAGTTTCCAGATGACTTCCCTTAACGTAGGTAGTGTACCAAATATTTCCTCTGCTTGACAGCTGCATGCCTGCTCAACAGCACACCGGATCCATTGGTCACAGACAAGCGCTGTAGTTCTTTCAAATTGTATGAGAAGCAGCAGTCCAATTAAAAATAAATAGATTTTTATGAACCTTTTTGCTAACACCACTAATGACATTCAAAGCCAATAAGTAATGTAAGGAGCAGAATTTGAAACAGGTTTTATGTTGTGTTCCACTGTGCTGAAACTCAATGAGACATTTTGCAATTGCATAACTTTCGCCATCAAACATCATAATCACTACTAACAATAATTTTCTAATAATTTAATAAACTGTGTAAATATTAAATGTACTGCCACTTAGGATGTTTGTATACTATGCATGTTTTGTGTTCCTTGAAGTTAAGAATTGCATATATCATTTTTATCACATTTATTTTTTTGCATTACTGAAAACCCCTCTGTTCTTTCCCACACCTCAGGTCTTTTGTGAAGTGGAAGAGAAGGAGGCAAATAGTAACGGGAGCTCGGGGTTCTGTCTCCAGGCTGAGCACGCCGGCATCCGCACCTACTACTTCAGTGCCGACAGCGCGGAGGAGCAAGACGACTGGGTGCACGCCATGAGTGAGGCGGCGCGCATGCATTTCATGCCTGGACTGAGGTACTGTTCTCATGTAACCCTATCTCCATGGCCATACTGTACATATTGCAATCACTGGAATAAATGACTCCCACCTAATTAGATAAATGCTGGGGCCAAACTTCAATAGTTTAACGGCACAAGATACTCTTATGTATTGAAAAATGGCTTCTCATTTGTTACCAAATTTTGATAGCTACGGAGGCAATTTCATCAGCATTAGTTAGCCAATAAGCAAACAGGCTACTCATACCGAGACCTAAGAGAGCTGGGCGATATGATGTTATTCATCAATCAAAGATATCAGAAAAATAACCTGGAGTCATTATCTGACAGTGACTAACTGGCAATCATTGCCTTTGCTGGGGAAGTAGGTTTAGGCTACATACAAATTTGGCTTTCAGTTCAGTCATCTAGCCTGGATTTCCAACTCTTCATACGGTATGCAAAGGTATATAAATGTCATAATAATGGTGGTACCTGGCTAGGGCTTACTGAAGGTAGTGAGCCACTGCTTCAGACAGTCTGCTGTCAGGGCTCGACATTTTGTTTCCATTGTTCGGGGATCAATGTTTTGTTCTTCATACACCAGATCATGCATTTTGTGCATTGCCTCCTGTTGCTTTGAAAACTCGCATTCAGGTGGAAATTACCATAGTATTTTGATACAAGCTGGTTATAGGCATTCGTAACTTACATGACTCACCATTGTAGGTTAATTTGAATTTGCAATTGGGTCACTCTGAAGTTCTTTTTCATGTGGCATCTTCATTATTTTTCCTAAACTCATACATTGCATATACTATACTGTACATGAATCATAATAATATATATGAATAACTAATGTAAGCCTGTTATTGGGGTGACACCCAAATTTTGGTTGCTGTTATTTCTGTTGTGTAAGCTGCATTTGTTCTAGCAGGAACAACTCAGAGAACATCCCTCCAGCGGGAGGGAACACCATCGCAGTGACTAAAGGAGCAGAGCCTCACCGGCATGGCGAGGGCGATGGCCAGAGGATGGAATCCAGGAAGGCATTTCAGCAGGATGCTAAGCCTGAGGTGAATGGTGTGGAATCCAGCCCCACCACACTGCGGACTCCAGACTTAAACAGCAGAGACAGTGTCTCCCATCCCAATGGGTGGGGAAAATCTGAGGTTCCCCATGGCCCAGGCTTCCAACCACAGGAATCACATGATCCGCGGGAAAACACAGTGCTGCGCAGGGGCTTTGTGCCAAGGACACAATCAGAGAGGGTGGCACAGAGAAAAACCTCCATGACACAGCTGCAGCAATGGGTGAACCAGCGGAGGAGCATGACTGCTCAGGAGGACATACGCAGGTACTGCTTTTTTTTATTAGCAATGGGTACAAATATGCATGGTTGTACTGATACATGTTTAATGCATTGATGAAAGCCATATAATATTTCAGAAGTACCTGAATATTTACTTACCTTACTTACAGTAAAGAATGTTCAGTTGCAAATCTGCAAATCTAGAGGACTGAGTCTTTAAATACAGAGGCCTCTCATTTATTGAAAGTCACTCTGTCTAAGGGCGTTTTCCAAATGCTATAAATGTAAATGTGCTTATCATCTTTTTATCAACCATGCCCTAGGTTATTTAGCAGCTGCTGAAATAGTGCTCTTATTTGGAAGCAGTTCTTCCAGTGAAAACATATAGCCGTCATAGTGATGGAGACACTAGTTCCTCAGAGTCCTCCTAATGCACCTGATATCTCTTCCCGTAGTCCTTCTCGCTTCTACACAGTGAACCGAGGCATGGCTCCTGAATACTACGGAGTTTACAGTGGCTCTCCTTACGTCGAAGAGTACCCCCTGTATCCCCCAGGCGTACGGCCTGAGAGCATCTGCTCCATGACAGCTGGCTTTGATAAGCTATCACCCCGGTGGACGGCCGAAGAACGCAGGCGCTCTCTGATAGATGGGCCCCTCTATGGGCGTGATCCCCAGTGGGCAGCTGCTCCGCCTGCCCCTCCCCCAGGCTACTACCACGGCCAGCTGGAGTCGGCTGAAACCTCCATGCGCCGTCTGTCCATGCAGCCACGCTCGCGTTCTGTGCCGCGGTCGCCTTCTGCCTCCTCCCCAGGGCCATACTCCCCTGGGCCTCGCAGCTTCCCATCACCGGTCCGCTCTCCCAGTGCTCCCTTTGACCGCGGCCCAGGACGACACCGTGACGATCCCATTTATGCTGACCCCTCCATTTATGGCCTCAGAAGGTCAATCAGCTCACCTAAGGTACTACTCTCTACCCTCTAGATTCTTATTCTTTCCTTGTCCGGATTTAAGTCAGTTAATTATAGATTTAAAAAAGATATTAACAGGTTTTATCGTATGTTTTTACATACACACTTACATGCATGTTTAAATTTCATTTAATTTTCCTTCTTTATCTCAGTACGAGTATCCCAGAGACAGACGGTCCATTAGCCAAGCGATGTATCATTACAAGTACCCTGGTTCACCTTCTCTGCACGACAAAATGGTATGTTCTAGATTTACTCGTGTATGTGTGTGGATAATACATAGTTACCTATGGACAGAGGATTAAAGTTGATATAGTTGTGCCAAACGTGCAGTCTGGCTAGTAGTGCTGGGACACTTGGGCTAGTTAGGGGGACTGCCCCTATGGCGTGTGTGTTTGCTTTGGGATGGTTCTGTGTGTTGAGAATTCACCTTCTCTTTGCCCCCTGTTTCTATTTGTCTTTTACTTCTGCGGCTACTGCTGCTCTGCTTGCCCCAGGATGACATCTTAGACCTTCAGCTTCAGAGGAACCTCGAGTACTTAGACCAGCAGGTGGGTGCTTCATCCTGTGTTCTCCATTGTAATTAATTGAAGGTTCCTTTAAGGCGTTTTGAGAGTTTTCTTCCCTAGGCTACTTCCAGGTGAGTTTTTACAGAGTCTGAACTAAACAGAACTATGTAACATTGTGTAATATTATGTAGTATGTATTATGTATAAGTATCTGTCTGCATATCTATATTTGATGTGTGATCTAAATAACGTTTAATTTTTAAGGCAGTTTAATTTTGTTTAATTATGTTTAATTTTTTGCTATCACTAAAAATTAACTCAATATAGTATTTGAAAGACGAACATTGTGGCTGTGTTTTAAAGGAAAGCTTGGAATGAAATTTAAATGCATCTTTCAGAAGACTGAGCAGATTGGCTTTTAATATTTCCTGTTAGATGTGGGAAAGTTTTTTACAGCTTCTCTCAGAACCAAACTCCTTTCCACCTTCACTGTCCTGCCTTCCCTCTGCCACTCTCTTTGTCTCACTCCATGGGTCTGTGAACACCATACTGAAGGAGAGGGCTAAAGCAATGCAGTGCTTAACATCAGTGCAGGGGCACTGTATCTACTATACATCCTACATCTAGCTAAACCAGCTTAATTTCATAAGCATTTAACCACTCCTATTATAGCTCTTAGCATTCATTGTAGTTACGCAATCACCTATTTCACAATTTGCAATTAGTCCCTCAGCAAGGTGGACAGGCAGAGAGAGTGACCTTGTATTTCACTCCAGGTGATGGAGAGCGACCGCTTGATCGGCTTGGTCACCAGAATGGTGGAGCGCTCACCCAGAGCCAAATTCTACCTACAAGTAAGAGAGGAAGGATTGTCAGAGAGAGGCAGGCTATGGGCTTGTAACTCCTGCAGGAGGGGAGAGCCATCACCTGAGGGCCTTAGTATAGTGAATGGAGGGTAATAACCATAATCTGGCATGGTTACAGTTTTTGCGCAAGGTGAACTGTACCCATTGGCCCGAATATAAGACACCCTAATTATGAGATGAAATTTGTTGAAATACCGAAGCACAGGCAACCGCATTATAATAAGTTTATGAAACAGCAAACTAATAAACAAATGTATTATTTAGGGGAGTAAAGGATAGATAATCAATAGTACAAACTCCACAACCCTAGAGGGCACAGAATGTTTTCAATGCAGCAGACCCACATACTGTAATGATGCAGAGGAGAAGCTATACTTGATCTTGTGCTCTCTAATAACCATGATAGGATTGGGAAGCTTGAGGTTTTAGATCCACTTGGCAGTAGTGATCACAACATTGTTAAACTGGAGGTCAATTTTAGTGTCCTAAA
>JAODKN010000127.1:27081663-27103999 GCA_026774425.1 Petrocephalus zakoni
TCCTACTGCTTTAGGACATTGGGCCCCCAAGGCCCCCGCTCCCTAAATTCTACCTCCCTTTGGAACCCCCCAATGCCATCCTCCCCTCCATCCCCCCCCCACCCCTTGACAGCAGCATTTGGCTCCGCAGCGTGGGCCAACTGTCAGGCAGTCTGGAGAACAACTATGAAGAAGCGGATCAGTCCAACCACAGACAGGTACCTCCCCAGGAGTGGGAGATGAGAGGAAAGACCCACCTCCAGCCCCATTTCTTCTTCGTAGGAGCCATTATCACTTCTTTTATTTAGTGACCATTCCACCTCAGGTCCCGCTTCCATCCCCATGCTGACAGACACCTGTATTCTCCCCTGTGCCTGACCTGCCTGCTACCATCTCCTCACTCCTACACCTTCCCTTCTTGGTTTTCTGCTAAGCTCCACCCCCTGGACACAACACAGCAACTGACACAGCTCTTCAGGTGTAATCGTCTAAAAAAATGATTCCTGCAAAAGCAGTTCAGAACCTTCATCATATTATTTCTGCTTTCTTAGTGAGGAATGACATATATTTTTGTAAATCTTATATATTCTTATGAACTTCTGGCATTTAATTCTGGCCTAAGAAATAAAAGGAAGCAGGAGAGGCTATGTAGCATTTGTGTGTTTAGATGTACACATTCACAGGGATGGACAGGGGTCCTTCAGTGGTATGTATCTTTATGGATAACTATAATTCCATTTTCCTGTACTCATTAAAGTCTGTCTCTCCATGAATGAGTGTAACCTGCAGTTTTTGTTTTGTCTTTGTTTCCTCAGTAGTACTCAAAAGGCACACAGCTACTGGTTTTTGTCCTATGCTGTTTTACGACAATGACTTATAATATGTGATCTTCATTTGTATTTAATATCTGGAGTATAGTAACACAGACTTTTTAGTTTTCTTCAATTTAGTCTTAAGGTATTTGTATATTTGAATATTGTCTAAATATTACTCCAATTTTCCAGCACAAATTCAACTACCGGTCGGATGTCTCATCGGGGGAGAAAGTTAACAGTAGTGACTGCCAGGAACAGGAGCAGGACAGGCAAGCCAATATTAACAAAGGTATGTAAAGGAGAAATAAGCAAAAATACACTGTTGTTTTAAACATTGTTAGTTCAGCAATATCAATAAGAAGGTCATTAACTATAACTTTTGACAATTTAGGACGATGTTCCGTACATTTTTTTTCTCCATGAACAGTTGGTGTAGTTCCCCCTAGAACTAAGTCTCCCACAGAAGATGAACTGAACTCTTATGATGCCATCTATCGTAGAAATGGGAACATTCCCAATGGGATCTCAAGGGTACGTAATCTCAACGCACCGAAAGGGGCTGACTGCATGCACAGCCAGGGAGTCCCTTGCATGCAATCTGTCCACTCCATGCCATGAAAGTGACAGCAAAAGGGGCAAACTAAGAATCAATTGTTTGTGCATATGCACAATGAAATGAGGTAGTACATAGTAATAGTAAAGAATAAAATATACAAGCTTGTACACATTGAAACATAATGTATAAATTGTAAGATTCTTCTCTATTTCCTGGGTAGTAAGGAACTGTTTCAAAAAAGGTTGTCTTGATTGAGGCAGGGAGTTTGATTTGAAATCAGTCTGCTCATCAGTGTGTGTGTTCATGTGGCAGGAGAGACCCAAGAGTGCCGTCTTCCCAGCTGAGGTCAGATCCAAGATGAGTATAGAGGAGCAGAATGAGAGGATCAGGCGGAACCAGAGCAACAGTGTGCGGGACAAGAGGCGAAGTTTGAATCTCCCCAGCTCTCAACCGATTGATGGCATTAAACCCTCCACTAACTATAGAGTGGTGTGTGCCCTCGAGCCCTACATATAGATTATGCTCATTTACCGCATTCATTTGGCCGATACATTCATCTGTTTCACATTCTCATTTGCTTTGTAGTCATTTCTATTCAAATATGCTGCATACATATTGCATATTGCATGCATTAATATTTAGATAGCTGAATATTTTTAATGAAGCATTAATATCCCTTGCTCAAAATTTAATAGAAGGCCCATGTTTTGATTTAATCTGGCCAACTTTTGCTCACAAGCCCAGCTGTTAATGCGTATATATTGCCAGAACAGTTTATGAGGTCTAATTTCCTATTTTCAGGATTTCCCATTTTAATACCTTCTCATTTACAGCAGATTATGCTGATGCAGTTTTGTACAGTTATAGATATATATATATAAAATTATGTGTGTGTATGTATGTATGTATATACATATATATATACACACACAATTTTGGGAAGGTATTAAAATGGGAATTTATGAGAATGGGAAATTATGTTGCTCTTTCTACTGATATTTGATTACAGAAGAACAAAACTAGATTTTTCCTACTGTGGTTTGTGTACTGTGGTGCCTAGGTCCGGCGTAGGCTGACAGCACATGAAGTGGACATCAAAGATCTGGAGGCAGCAGTGCGAGGGGAAGGGGTAGAATCACCCCGGGAGGAGATTGCACGGTTGCGGCGGCTCCAGACGGAGCCAGATGCATACAACATGGACCTAAAAAAGGAGGCAAGCCCCATCCAAGAGACAATGCCCAGAACAGATTGCCACTCATAATAGCAAAGTATCTGTGGGGAATTCCAACCTGATTCTCTATTCCTGATGCTTTCTAGCTTTCAGCACCAGATAAGGTTGTGATTCCAGAACGATACTTGGATGTAGAGCCCAGCACACCTCTGAGTCCTGAGGAGGAGAGAGAGAAGCAAAAGAAGGTGGAGCGGATCAAGACATTAATTGCCAAATCTAAGTATGGGCAGGCTTCATCTGTTTTTCCTCCTAGAACATAGATCTACTGTTGCAGTGGACTTGCAATTGTTCTTTGATGTTTGTATATAAATTGCAAACCAGATAAGCAGTGCCTGCCTTCTCTTCATAGCATGCAGAACGTTGTCCCCCTTCTGGATGGCCCTGCTGAGAGCCAGACTGACCCAGAACAGCAACTTCAGGAACAGGAGAAGCGAATTGAGATCTCTTGTGCATTAGCCGCTGAGGCATCCCGACGCAGTCGACTCCTGTCCGGTGAGGAGGCTTCACCTCCAGGGCCCACAAAGGCATCTCCTGGGGCGCACCCCCATCCCCAATAAAACACATTCCACTTCTCCAGCTGTCCTTCAGAGTAGGGGTTGCAGAACCCCAATACAAGGGGCTCAGGGGTTTGCTGACCAACGAGTTCTGTAGATGAAGTCTCTGTCAGTCCAACGAAGAGTGAAGCAATTCACTCCATGGGAAAAAAAGTGTATATATACATATATACACCCACACACAAATATATACACATTAGTGCATGCAAAAAACAACATGGCAAAATTCAAATTGCACATTGATTCCACTGCCACAAAATATCGAAAGCACGTTTTTTTTCATTGTTTACACTTTACTGTGAAGTATATTCACAATATGGTTAATTGAATTTTTACTCTTTAAAGAGGATCATGACTAAAATAATCCATTTAATTACTATAAGGTTTACTTATTTTTAAATCATAAGTAATCTTAACATAGAATAGTTTTATATACAATACAAATTCATTTTTGGATTGTATTTAAATTGTATTTTGTCTCAGTATACATTTTGAAGATTTTTATTTTGAAGGTTTGCAATGTAGCTCAGAAAGCAAACAGATAATTCATTCTTTTGTATTTTCCACCTCTGCCCCATCAAAACAAACATATGAACATTCTGTATGCAACCCCTAAACTGAAATACTGCCACTGTTTCAATGTCCATATCTTATGCCATTCATGTAAAAGAGGGAATGTGTTTTTGTTTGGTCATTTCACTTAGTGGATGCAAATCAGCTGAAAAAAAAAATTAATCTGATATAATGAGTAATCAAAGTCAATAAGGGATTCTTAGAGTTGGACTTGAGTTTGTTACCTTGTTTCATTTCTATGAAGCTGCCTGAAAAACTGGAAAGTCTGGCACTTTCAGTAATATAAGCCTTGCCAAAGAGACTGGGGAATCCCAAATGGCTGGTTTTTACTCCTTGTCCTGCCTCCCACACTGTACCTTCCACCCTGCTCAAACCACTATGTTACATCTTCATATGCTGCATGTCATTTTTTAGACAAAAAGAAGTGAACAAATAGTAATCCTAACAATATATGTAACAAAATTTGCATGTATTTTCATTGGATTTATTCTCCTAATTAAAGTTTTTGGCTATAGGAAAAAAGGCACTTAGAATATTACCATTCAGCGCCATTCCACTCCATTTTTCCCATTTTTCATTTTTCATTTGCATTCCCCCATTACATTTCAGCTCAGTGCGCCCTGAGCCCCTCCCCTACCAGCTTGGCCCCTCTCCCCTCTGTTGACTTCTCCGACTCCTCCCCGATCATGAAAGTGTGAGTCTGCGAAGGTGAGTCTCCGCCCACCACAGCCCCTCCCTTTCTTGCTCCCTTTGGATCCTGCCTGCCCAGCATCTTTAAACCCTGTTCTGTTCTGTTGTGTAATGCCTCACTAACTTACCCAGGCCAGTCTTTGTTTGGTTTCCCAAGCCTATGACTTTCCCCTCTAATTACTGTTGGTATGAGCAGTTACATAACTGCTTGCAACAGATGTTTATTTTTCACTGAGAAATCGTACCAGAAGACTAAACACAAATACATTTAATGCATGATCTGTAAACCTATTTTACTGACTTTATCAGTTCTCATTAACAGTAAGCATACTTTTCAGTTCTCCTTAACAGCTAATGTAATCTAACTAATCTAACATTAGCTATGAATTTTATTATGCATTTTATGTCTTTTGTCCTGCAAATCTCAGCTAAGATAGCTTTTGAACAAAACAGGGAAACCAAGCGGACTGACTGTATATTTTACAATATGTACCGATATATACAAAATTTCCTATTCATTATCGGAGTGGAGGATGGCATGTATAACGGCTAAATTATAAATAAGAGTTTTCACCATTATTTATTTGAGTAATCTTAGAAATTAATCAGAAAAACATGTTATTTGATGCCTTACTATGTCTTATTTCTTTCAGTGCCTGTTTCCAGTTTTGCTATATTTTGGGGCAGCTGAGTCTGCTAATGCCATATAAATTGCATTTTCAACTATAGTTAATGATTTAATGAAAAGTAAACAAAGTTCCAAAAACAAAGCATATAAAGCCATTTAAGGAGACTGCAGAGTAAAAGGTCTTGTTCTTGACTCTGGAGGCATTTTCCTGATGTCCTGGCTGTATTTTCAGTTTCAGTTTGAATCCTCTGTCATTGTCCAACCCCTGGTGAAGGGCAGAGATGGGACTCTGGGTTTAATTTCTTGTCCAGTTTTCCAGGCATCACTGAGTCAGGGGAATTCCTTATCTCTCTTTGACAGTTGGTCTGTAAAAACAGGATGGAGTAGGTGTGGGTGTGAACTGAAGGAAGAACACATTAGCTGCCTTTTACCTCCTGATAGGAACTACATTTAGAATAAAACTGGAAGGATTATTAATCATACCCTTGCCGGGAGTTCTTCCAGGAGCTTAGCTATGGATGCCATGCTAAATTCACTGCTAGTACTCTCAGAGGTCGGAGCAGCGTGATCTTTTTTAGTAAGTCTGGTCGATTTGGCGGCCATGCATATGTCATTTATGTTTAATGCATATGAAGAAAGAAGAAAAAATTACTTAAATTTGGTTTAGCTATAGTGGAATTGAGGGTTTTCTAGCACCAACAATGAAAGTGGCAGGAGCAAGACTTAACTCATGTCTACTCCATTCTACGCCTACACTGGAAGTGAAAAATATTTAAAGCAAGAATTAATTGTTAGCAAATATTGGAAGCAAAGGCCAAAAGTCATGTATCCTGCTTGCAAAAACATCTAGTGGTAGCTCAGTGTACAAGCTAAAAATTGTTCTTACAACTATACCTATTTTAATTATCATTGGCTTTTGCTTGTGAATTAAATGGATAAAAAGTGGGGATTATTTCTTAACCATTGAGTCTGGAGGAAAGGCATAGAGATGAAGAACAAGCATACTAAAGGCGTTATGCCCATGAATACAAAAGATAAATGCTAGAAAATAATCTTTAAATGTATCAATATTCTGGGGAGCAAAGCTGGCTCAGTTATCAATAAGTAGAAGGTACATTGAATCAGCCAGACAAAACCATGCAGAATATGCATCCATGTTATGCAGGAAGCTACTGTGAAATAAAAATTTGAAAGAACTGCAAAGGAACTTGATTCAGTCTGCAAAGAAATGCAAGATTAGCAGGAAATTCCTTCAACAGGACAGTGAATAACAGTCATAGTGTCAATGGAACATTAGAGTGGCAGGGAAGCAAAAGGTGAATGTCCTAGAGTTGCCCAGTAAAAATTCTGACACAGATGGACGGATACCACTCATAAAGAGAGTGCAGTGCTAGTAGACACCCAAGCCAGTGGACTTAAAGCTGCCATTGTGGCAAGAGATGGGTCTACCAAATGCCATTTTATGGCATCTGTATAATTTTGCAAGCAGGATATTGCAGTTTAGTCTTTGTTTCCTTTATTTGCAGATAACTGATTTTGTCTTTTAATTTGAGCAGTTTAAGTATGTCTCAATGCAATAAAAATAGTATTTGGACAAAGTTGTCTTTGTATCACTTGTAATCTACAGCAAATCATTTCAAGGCTATAATACTTTTGCAAGGCATCTATAATCTTGCTTTCAAAAGAGAAATAACTATGTTGTGTTTGTTAAGTAATCCACAGTTTGCTTCTCTTGCAGGTTTAATCACTTAGACAAATACATGGTCAACAAGAATAAGTCCAATTTACTCAGATAATAATTACATTTTTCCTTCTTGTTTTCAGCCCAGGCTTTGGCTGCTGTGAAGTTCAACGGAGCATTGTTCTGAAAATTGAAAATATGGATAGATTTTCCCAGAGTATATTTTTTTAGTCAGTCATTTTACAGCAGCTAGAGAAAATAGAATTTATGTTCTGTGTGACTGCTTTCAAGACTTGGTGACCACAAGAACTACCAGTTTCTAAATTGCAGTAGAAGCAACAACTTCCCTTCTTTATGATTTTCTCTATTTAAGTGCAGTCATGCCCATCTTGCCTGCCAAGGCAAAGTTGTTACGCTGAATAGTTTCCATACTGCAAACTTCAAACTGTTTGTAATGGATCTATGAAACCATTTATAAAGCTGAAACTAGCCAGAGAGATGTGGGGTGTTTCTATTAGCGTGCTGAAATCTCAGCTTGTATTACACAGTATTCCAGCTCAGGGTGGTGGTCAGGTCAGGAAGATACATTTATCATTAATTAGTAAAAGATCCGTGGGGAGTTGGACAAGGCTGTAAGCCAAAATTCACAGAGGAACCGAAGAGTGCAGAAGGTCGGAGGAAGTTTTCAGCTTGAGAGGGATGAGGTGAGCCGGAGGCAACTCAGACAGCAGGCTCCAGAAAAGGCTGCTGAAGTGAATTTGAAGTGCCTGGGACAGTTAATAGACTGGGACAGACTGTGCGGTCAATTGAACCAGACACCGATCCCTGTGGCTGCTTAGGCTGGGGAGAGAAGACCTGTCTTGGACCCATCTACTGACTTTCAGCACATGAATGTGGGTCCAGACTTCTACACTTAATTAGGAGCCCCTACACATGCCCATATATGGAGTGTGCACCTTGTGGACACCAGACACACTGTGACACTTTTCAGCACCCTCATTATATTTTCTCTACATGGGGCTTGTTGTGGACATCTCATACCTGCAGTCTGGTACCCTCCCAGCTCTGTGCGTGTGTGTGTGTGTGTGTGTGTGTAAGTATATGCACACACCCAAATATAAAAGACGTTTGCTTGATAAACGTACCTTTGCATCAAAGTAAGTATTCTTCTATGATACCTACAGTTATATTCTTAGTTTGAGAAAATGTATAGATTGTGAACTGGGTTTTTGGGGTAAAAAGAAGTGACCTTAGAAATGTAAGATTGCTAGTTAAATCACAGATTTGTTCACCTTCCAATGGTTCAGCAACTTCTCATTATTTGTTAAGGTGCCAATCAGTTTATTAGTTTCCAAACTATATGTAATTTCTATATATTTAAAGTTGTTATTTGCACCATTTTATGCATAAATTATATTGCATTTACACATATCATTGCTTTATTTGTTCTGAACCGGGTGCAGTTTTGGCATATTATTGGGTTGCTGATTTACAACACAAATAGAAATGTTTTCTAACCACAGGACTTTAAGTACTTATTGTCTTCATTTAATGGTTACTACGTAACGGCCAAAAGTTTCTAGCATTGGAAGGTCAGCTGCTCCCTCATATGCTGTAGCCGTGTAAGGACACTGTGCTGTGGAAAATAAACTAGCGCTTACTATATACACCGTGCTTTACTTTCATTGATCTCCTCATGTCTCATTTACTTTGTAAGGAAAGTGTCCAAACTCGCAATATATCCAGGCAGGAAGTGACCGAGAGCCATTCCTTCTTCCAGTGAGTGAGTCATAGTCACTCCAGAGAAGAACCGGAAATCAGCCTGCAAGGCCTCTTCATGGCTCTCTGTCATGAGAGTTGTTTACCACCCTTATGTTTGATGCATTTGTCTCTTTTAATGTGGAGAAGTAGTGTTATCATTATACAAGTTTTTGTGCCAAGTCTTTGTTCACAGTTTTCTTGAGAAAACATTATAATTCCTTGATCCAGTACATCTGTTTGAGTACTGTGCTTGGACACAGAATACGCATTCTTTTGTGTCAGTGTAATTGTATACTATTATTCTAGGTAACGTTATATGTATATTTATAATGAGTCGAACTGCTACAGAATGGCAATATATTAATTGTCTAATGATCCCTGCTAGAAACCACAAGTTTCAAATGAAAAGTTTTATATTTTTTATTGTTTTTGGGTGAAAAAAGTGAAACTAAGTTGGATACCATTCATCGCATATTTTTTAGGGATATGTGATTACATATTGGCATATTGTACAATATACAACAAAAAACATAAATGTAGAATCTGAACATATTTCCTTTCAAGCAGAAGTTCAAATGAAAATAGTAATAATTTTATCTATTGACATTTGAACATTGTGTAAAAAGATGGGTGAAATGCAAAATGGTAGATGCTATGGAATAATATTTGGTTATATAAAGTAGGAAACGGTGTTCTGAGATGAAAATTTACATTGGGTAGTGTAAATATTTCCAACGTAAACTATATTAAGGTTTGTGTTGTTATTTTAGGTAAAAAATAAACTGCTTGAACTATGCAAAAATGACATTAAATAATGATGCTTGCTTTAAAATCTCATTTCCTTGCAATAAAGTGAATGTATTCCATTAATATCTGCTGCTTTGATGCTTTTAGAAATATACCGAAGTATTATATTAGGGAATAATGGTTCATTCAAACCATTACTGATTGACATATCAAGTCATATTACCAAAAATACAGTACTGAGCAGGGAAATCACCTCACTTAATGTTTTGTGCTCAGTTAGACTTTTCAAGTGTCCTGTCAAAAATGTAGTTGTTATGGGGGATCCTTGCAATTATCCCTTTCTCACCTTTTATGATAGTAATGACAGGTTTTCCTTACAATGATGAACAAAAGGCATCACAGAATGATTCTGTTCTAGCATAGTCTACCACCAGATTCCTAGGTTAAACCTCCCCCCACATAGCTGAAAGCTTAAAGGAGGATATTCTGAGAGTTTCCAGAGTGAGAGTTTTAATATGGTTCTGTTCTGTTAAAGAGGTTGGGCTACATATCTAATGAGTAATGATGGGGGTAGGCAGTATTGTAACACTAATTCTGGTAGAGTCCACAGACCAGAGGGATGCTGTCAAGACTGTCATCTACACCCATAACACTGAAAAGATATTTTATTGGGAATACAAGCTGTGCTTTGTCTTTTTTAGTTTTTTTTTTCACGAGGAATAATTGAAATCTATAATAAAATATTGGAAGAAATAAGTGGATGTCTGATTTATGAACATTTGTTTTTTGCAAGATTATTCAGTCTTACTGGTCTAACAGCTGCAGGTTTATCATAGAAATTCATCACCAAGCCTTTGCCATATTGGTGTTTGTGGTGTGAGATCAGTAACATGTTGACTTGACCAATTTTTAGATGTTAAGATTAAATATACAGTCAAAGTAAAAGTTTGTGAGTCCCTTGGAATTTTCTATATTTATATGTAATTCCCGTATGAAACATGGTCGTATCTTCATGTAAGTCACAATCATGAACACAGTCTCCTATAACTAGAGATACGTAGATTTTCAGAGAATTTTGACCATACCCTGGACAGGAGGCCAGTCCATTACAGGGAACACGCAAAATAACTCAATTGAGAGATAGCAATTAGCCTTACTGTATACTGTAGCTTTTATCTATAAAATGAATGTAGGGTTCATGGAAGAAATGTGTAGGGCACAGGGACAATATGCAATATGCAATGTCCACACACACTAACACACTGCATGCAGGATTTGAATCCTAGATGTGTGAGTACACTGCACAATCACCATTAAATGCTTCTGTGACATTGAATTCATTAATCTAAATCTGTCCGGAAGAAACCTCTCAATGAAATTGGGAGAATAACCAAATTCCACACATATAGAGGCATGGAGGAGACTTGGCCTCAGAAGTATGACAACAATACTAACCAATGCACCACCATACCACTGATGCTGATCATACTAGTTGATAAGATGCTGTTCACACAGTGGGTGACACATATAAATCAAGGCCTAGTATAGAAACGTCTGTGCCACACTCACAACAAATTATTAAAAAGAACGTAAGGTCATCTCAGTCTAGACCCGATTGTTGTTTATGGGAGGATTTGACAGATATAGCCATTCCAATATTCAGAATGTTATGTTTAACTAGAGATTTTAATTAGAAATTGTGACATTAACAAAAATTCTGCACCGCATTATTTTGAGATTTGAATGTATCACTTCGGAAAATCAATGTGAGAAGCCATTGTGTATGTGGGTTTTTGTTGCAACTCCCTAATTTAAGTGACTAATTAGAGGACTGATTGGCCAAAGCGTCCTCACACATGGGTCTGAACTGCTGATCTAAAGGCTATCCTCAAAACCTGCCTACACACCGGCCCTTTGTGGATAAGATTTCCCGCCTCTGATATAGATCCTGGTTAATTATAAGCAGCAATGCTGACGAGAGGAAAGAGCAAAGGTGAGAGGGGAATGGAAGAAATGCACATGAAGAAGCAGCACTATGGCCACAATCACAGAATTTCAGAGTGAGTGCTTTCTATTAATTTCTAGATGGCTGGGTCTCAATTTATCATATATCATATGTAATTACAAATTAAATCAAATCATATGTGATTACAAATTTTGTTATTCCAGTTATTTTTTCTATCTAAAATGAATCTATTTCATATACACACATAGACAGTTAAAACTTTACCAAATGAACCAATATATTTAATTTTTCTGAAACCTTTGATATATATGACAGTAGGTCTTTGGTAGACAAATGATTTGTAGAATCCTTGAAAACATGACAGTCATTGTTCCCTTCCTTACAAAGTAAATGAGACTTGAGGAGATTAATGAAAGTAAAGCATATATATATAATATATATACACACACACACACACGCTATATACCGTATACTACAATACACTGCTTCTGTTTCATGCTGTGCATGTTGCAAAGGACTGATTTTTCCAACATCTGTCCCCTTGCTTGCCTTTCAGAAATAGGCTTAGGATTGACTGGCTTTGGCTTGTTCTTCCTGTTGTTTGGGATACTGCTGTACTTTGACTCTGTATTGCTGGCATTTGGAAATGTAAGTCCCTTTTATCTGATGCAAATGCAAGACACTCTCAAAATGTCCTGTATTATTAAATACATAAATATAAATGTAGTGCTACTCACAGAGCTGAGGGTATATGTGTATTAAGATTTGATCCAAAATTCATATGTTAAATCATGTACACAAAAGAATAGTAAAGAAAATATGCAAAAGATGCTGCCACAGAAATTCTGTTGTTTGTTGTTTATAAATGAACAACCTCGGAAACTTGTTATGGTACATTGTTGTGTAGTGCACTCACAATATTAAAACAGGAAATGATTAATGTTAAAATGGCCACTTTAAAGCATGTGTAAACACTGCACTGGCCCTTTTCTAAACAAAATACAAATAGTCTCCGGTTATCACTCTTTAACTAGTTCCTTTCTACAAACAGATCCTCTTTCTTACCGGCCTGGCATTTACAATCGGGCTACAGAGAACAGCATACTTCTTCTTCCAGAAGCAGAAGGCAAAAGGGTCTGCCTTCTTCCTGGGTGGTGTGGCCCTAGTGTTACTGCGCTGGCCAGTGATTGGCATGGTATTAGAGAGCTATGGCTTTGTGCTCCTATTCAGGTGAGTGAGGTCTCCACTGCTCATAGTTCTCAGTTTGGCCCCAGTAGCTACAAATTTAGATTAAGACACAAATTGAATCAAATGTTGTCACAGCCAATTGTTGTTTCTTACTAAGCATGGAGCTAAACGTCCACAAAAAATACAAGCTCTGTGTTCCCAGGAGTCTAACAAATGCTTTGTTTAAAAATGCAGATTTGTTTAAAGAATGCTATATTCCCTAGGTCATTCTTTCCAGTTGCCTTTGGATTTCTTGGGTCATTTGTGCAAATCCCATTTCTTAATCAGGTAAGAAGGCTCTTTTTAACTCTCTTTGAGAATGCACACAATAATAAAGTTATGATGGTATGAAGTTCTGTGATGGGTTGGCACCACATCCTGGGTTATTTCCCTGGGACTTCTGGGATAGGCTCTGGACCCCATGATCCAACATAAGACCAAAGGGCATAGAGGATGGATGGATGGATGAAAGGTTTAAATATAGACAGAGCCCAGGTCCATATGTCCAAATTGCACCTTGTCAGTGCCGCGCCACCTCCCTCAACATTTTTTTTTTTAAATGTCCCAAAATTTAGTAAAATTTTACAGTGAATGGTTTAATAAATGGACAGTTTTGGGCTGATTTTTTTTTTGTTTCATCAGCTTTAATGTTAATTTTCATTTTGGATAATGTTAATTCACCAGATATTCATTTGCTAAGTGGATGAGATATTAGTAAATGACACCTTGACCTTTGTCCCATGTTTCTGAGGAGCTTTTTTAGGGTCTCCCCACGCCAACGCCCCCAGCTCTGTACCTGGAATACAAACAGTCAGCTGGTTCTTGAATATCCATCCATCCCATCCATTTTCTGAAACCGCTTATCCTATTCAGGGTCACAGAGGTCCAGAGTCTAAACCTGGAGACCACAGGCGCAAGGCAAGGAACAACCCAGGACGGGGTGCCAACCCATTGCAATCTTGAATATCCATGCTAGAAATTTTAATAATAATTTTTTTTGTCAAGATAAATTTCACTTATAAAGTTATATAACTTATTTTTTGTCAAAAACTGGAACTAAACTGGAACTAAATTGGTTGATATTTTTCCTGTCAGCTACTCAACAAATTATCTGGAAGCAACACGTTTATGTTTTAAAGAGAGCTGTTGAAGGACAACAATGTCAGACACGTTACTTTTCCTGGTTTTCTGGAAATTTATTTATTTTCATTCTGCACACTCATACTATAATTGTTTTCAGGCTGCTTCTAAATTTATTATTTGCTGTTTGCTTATACTCAGGTTTATCTTTCATACAATGTTTATGTGAGTCAGTCACATCAACATAAATTTTGGCATCATTTCACCTGAACAGCCCCATTTTGGGAGGGCTTTTTTTTTTTTTACTTCATTTTATACAGAAAATGTTCCTAGTCACAAAGCAAAATTTATCAACTAACCTAAATTACGGGTTAAATTAGGTGTTATGTCTGTGGTTGATTGGTGTTCAATGGATATCCATACTATAATGTTTTTAATTTTTTTATTGTAAAGTTGGTATTTGCCATATAGTTATGGAAAAGTTCAATTAAAATCCAAAAGTCCAAGACAATTACGAGAAATGAATTTTTCTTAACCCCTGTTCAAAGATGTCTGATTTTGCCATTGAAACGTTATTTTCAATTACTGAATCACAATTCAGCCATATGTTCACAAATGTGTCAACTCATACATGATTTATTTATTTATTACTATACATTATTTTTTACTTCTATCTGAAATAACATTCAATTATACTTCTTTCTGTTTGGGACAGCAATAAAAATAAGATTTCATATGAGTGTTTTCAGAGGAAGTTTGTTATTTATCAGACAGGAAATGAAAACTAAATTTCAGTTAAAAAAAACCCATCAAAAATAATATTGGATGTAGCTACATAAAGAAATTCAATCATGTGTAGATTCAGAAGTACCAGTCATAATATTGTATTGATTCTTTATTAAGCTTTTCCTGATTTTTAGGCTTAGTACAGTGTATTATCTTTGTCAAGGGTTTACAGATATGCATTTGTGGGGGCATATGTGTTTTGATAACATCCCAGCTCCATTTGGTGGAAGTATGAACACTGGGTGTGTAGGGAGTTATGGGATGAAGAAGGAGGTACCTGTGCCAGTGCTGCTTGTGCAGTCCTGGGTCATGGGGACTGTGACGCACACAGTTTAAGGGATATAACCACTGACCAGCAAGTAGAAAATATGAGTGCCTGCAGCACAGAAAACAGCACTAATTTCACTTCGAGTCACTTCAACCCCTAAGACCAAAAGGTAAGTTCTAATCTTCTCTTGTGTCATGTGTTATTATCATTCATCAGATTTCATTCTGCACTGAGGTTAATGTAAATGATTAAAAAGAAAAATTACCATTCCACCTAGGAGCTACAGCTATTCATCTTAACAAAATACATGTAGAATTTTCAAATGTATTTTACTTTATTAATACTGAGGAAGGCATATGTTTAAATAGTACATATAATTTGTTAATTGGACTGATAAGACTCTGGCATGACATTTACAATTTCCTAACACATTGAAGTCAAAAGTTAAATGTGAAGTTCTTTAAAAAAAAAAAAAACATTCAGCGTGATACAGCATGAAATTAAAGCATATTCTTTGCCTTATACTGTATATAAGGCAAGAGCATTTTTAGGAGTGTATCGAGGTGCTTGGTGTTTGAAGTGGATATGTGTGTGTTTGGTGGTTTCTTTCATGGATGGAAATAGTCCGGTCAGTAGTTGACCTTTCCTCCAATGGATAGAATGATGCTGTTGCATCTCTTTGCTCCTTTAATCTCTGCAGGAGGACTGGACAATGTGGGGTGTCAGTGATAGGGTCCTGATCAGTGACGTACACAGACATTTTGAGGGGCAGTGGCTCAGGCATAGAAAAGGGCAAAAAATAATGTAGTCAAATTCTCAAGGGGGGGAGAGACTCACACCGTTTTACATTTAACATAATTTATAACTTTTTATTTTTCCAATTCTCTAGTAACATAAACATATTTATGTAACTTTTTCAATTAAATATAACAGTAATTATTTAATAATCTGCAACTTCTGTCCGGCATTCATTACGCTTCTACATAATAGCAAAACAACATGTTTGTTTTTTACGTTTTTTAAGTTCACTTTTCCAGCAAAATAATAATAAAGAGATATTGCAGGAATGATAAAAAACAAAACGAATAACTGACTTTAGATTGAAGACAACTAAATTATCAAAAAGAAGGCTAATGTAGATGTTAATCATCCTTAGCTTAGCTATTCTATTAACTAGATTGAACATAAGAGAAAGTTAAATCATATTCATGTCAAAATGGCAAGTATTGTAGTCCCAGCATGCTCGCGGGCAACTGTAAATAGCACCTGTCTGTGAACTGTAAATAGCCCTTGTTGTATTGCTATAGTTAACACTTGCATTTCCTGAGTGTGACATGTTTGCCCATGTGTTGTGTGTACCCTGTCCGATCCTTGCGTGTCCTTAGCTTTGTGTAAGCTTCCCACCGTGTGTGTCTTGTGGTTCACCGTCTGACCTCCCCGTGTTTCCTGGCTTTTTTCGGGTGGGTATTGGTTAAGTGGCAGTGTTAGTCCTGTTCAGGACTTAATGAAAAAGCTTTAGTCTTCCCCCGCAAGCGAGTCTGCTCGTCATTAGCTGCCCTCGCAATACCTTTGTCTGCTCAACGCTGCAGCATGGTTTTAGCAGAAAAGATGCTCATTTTGCATGTGACATCCTATTATATACAGTGCCTTAAAAAGGTATTAATACCCCTTGAACATTTCCCAATTTGTCACGTTACAACCAAAAACTTAAATGTATTTTATTGGGATTTTATGCGATAGACCAGCACAAAGTAGCACCTAATTGTGAAGTGGAAAGAAAACAATTAATAGCTTTCAAAATTCTTTACAAATAAAAATCTGAAAAGTGTGGCGTAGATTTGTATTCAGCCCCACTGAATAAATTGGTGATGTACACCTGTAGTAAACAAAACAGACTCCTGAGGCCTCATGTATAAACGGTGCGTAACTACAAAAATGTTGCGCACGCCCGTTTCCATGCTCACATCAAGATGTATAAAAACTAAACTTGGTGTACCGCTATGCACATACTCAAGGCAACGCACAGTTTTATGCATGTGGATTTTTTTTTGACGTGTACACATTTTTGGTTTTGTTCGTATGCCATGTTTTAGTGTGAATTCTACCCACACCATTATACATGAGACCCTTGGACACTGACCGCTATCAAACAGACACTTCAGTTGCCATATCTGTACAAAGTCTATTATTTAATTGTATATTTATGGTGAAGAGGGGCACTTTAGTCAAGAAGGGCAGGGGGCAGTGGCTAAGGTTGCCACATTTCATTCAGAAAAATAAAAGACACTTACCATAGTATGGCCTTGCCACAACCACTTGTGCCAAGTGATGCACAAGTGGTGGTAAATCAAAACTTGAAAACCAAAGCAAAAATCAAAACCGTATTGATTAAAAATGGGACACACAATTCTATTGTCAAATACAGAATGATTCCATATGTTAGGGACATGTGGCAACCCTAGCATTGGCTCGAGCCGCTGTAGCCACTCCCCTCTGCATGTCCCTGGTTCTTTTGTGAGGAAAGCCATTATTGAATGCTACTGTTGAATCATTAATTGTAAATATTGCATAGACTACTACTTGTAATCTGATGTAAAACCGTTTATCCTGGACTTTTATAGCCACCATCTAATTCTAAAGAGGTGCTTTGGGGTTATCTATTGAAATACAAAAATCAACTATCTTTTTATAATTATACTATTGTCTGTGATCAGCTGGAATTAACTTATCTGCATTTTGAGGTGGATCAGGTGATATCTGCATACACAACTTTACTGACAAATTATTTTCCTGACATATCACAATGTGCATGAGTTTGGTGAGCAGTAAGCCTAAGAGTCAAAACAGAAGTGCAAAAGATGAGGATGTGGCACCGGACAGTCAGGATTGGAATGATGGAACTCAACACCACTCCCCCGGGCCATACTTGTAAGGTACACCATATGGTCCTGACAGCATCTCGAATCAAGGAGATCAAGGATTTGGCAGGGTGTCTGGCAAACAGGGGAATCCCTACAATCCAGCAGAGACAGGGGTGCATCAGAGGGAGCTGCATCTGCCGTGGGTCCTTAGATCACTGGGCTAAGGAGGGAAACATGGAATGAAGGTGAGACACAATAATGGGAAGATAACAGTGCCATGTATAAGTTAGTTATCATGTGACAGGACACTGAAGGAACCAACAAAACAAGGAGTGAGTTTCTTCTAGGGCAGCTGGTAGACCCCGTCACCTGACTGATATTCAGGTGCTGCCTGATGGTGGCAGTTTTCTTGGGTCTGGAATCAGCAAACAGCATGGGTGATGCAGACATTCAAACTTTCATACTGTTACATCTCTATTCTGGACTGTATGTAATTGGATGCTGGGCCATTCATTCATTGATGTTTAGACCTGGTGATTGGGGAGGCCATATTTAACTTCATCTTGGGGTTCATTAAGGATCACTTGAATTTGTTTAGTAGTGTGTATCTTGGAATATGGGAACGTCATGAGAGAACAGTGTTTGAATCAGAGGGTGCACCCTGTATTGTAAAATGGTCTTGTATTCCTTGGATATTATAGCAACCCTGCAGATTAGACACTGGACCCGATGACTACCACATGATGGCTAACAATGCCATATTAAATATTCCACGGTCAACTGTTAGTGGTATTATAACAAAGTGGAAGCAACTGGGAACAACAGCAAATCAGCTATGATGTGGTAGGCCACAAAAAGTCACCAACTTTCTGTAGAATCAATAGCTACAGACCTCCAAACTTTGTATGGCCTTCATATTAGTTCAACAACAGTGCGTAGAGAGCTTCATGGAAAAGGTTTCCATGGCTGAGAAGCTGCATCCAAGCCCTACTTTAAGCGTCGCATGTGTAAATCACACTGGACCCTAGAGCAGTGGAGACGTGTCCTCTGGAATGATGAATCACGTTTTTCTGTCTGGAAATCCAATGGATGAGTCTGGGTTTGGCGGTTGCCGGTAGAACGGTATTTGCCTGACTGCATTTTGCCAAATGTAATGTTTGGTGGAGGGGTGATTATGGTGTGGGTTTGTTTTTCAGGGGTTGGGCTTGGCCCCTTAGTTCCAGTGAGAAGGAATTCTTAATGCTTCAGCATACAAAGGCTATTAGGACAATTTCATGCTATCAATTTTGTGGGAACAGCCCCTTCCTGGCCAGCATGACTGCATACCGGTGCACAAAGCAAGGTCTATAAAGACATGGATGAGCAAGTTTGGTGTGCAGGAACTTGACTGGCCTGTACAGAGCCCTGACCTCAACCCAACAGAACACCTTTGGGATGAATTAGAGTGGAGACTGCGAGGCAGGCCTTCAATTCAATTCAATTCAATTAATTTTTATACGGTGTCCTTCACAACAGAGTTGTCCCAGAAAGCTTTACATGGGTATGTTAGGATACATTACTATATTCAAAACAAAATATAGTAGAACAGAGAGAATGAAAGAAAGAATGCCAGAGGAAACAAAAACTCCCAAGCAGGGAGAAAAAAACCTCTGGGGGTCCAAGGTCAACTGGCTGCCAAACTCCCCTGGGCATGCTAACATCACAGAAAAAGAAAGAGTGAGCTTGCCTGCTCAAAGTGAGGCCTACTCAACTAACATCAGTGCCTGACCTCACAAATGCTCTCCTGGAAGAATGGTCAAAATTTGCAATGCAATTATTTTTGTATAGTGCATTGTCTCAAAGGGCTTTACATGGCCAAAGCCGCCAGTGAGCAAGCCAGAGGTGACAGTGACAAGGAAAAACTCCCGAGAAAGAAGAAACCTTGGGAGGAACCAAACCCAAAGTGGGAGCACATCCTCCAGGGGCCGGCAGAGGAGTTGATCGGACAAAATGACAAAATATGAATTTATATACTACAAGTGTTAAGATTATCAGTCTCATGCAAAAGAAAATGAGTCTTTTACAGATGGGCTCAGATTCAGAATCAGATGAGGAATTTCTGCCTGACAAAATCATGCACTTGTACAGAGCAGAGCCAATCATTAGTATGCAGGACTGTCCCATGGAGTGGTGGTCAGCTCATTCAGGAGCTTATGACAAGCTGGCACTGCTGGCTTGCAAATATCTTGCCACTCCTGCAACCACTGTTCCATGTAAGAAACTGTTCTCAGTTGCAGGCAACATTGTAAATAAGAAGTGGTCAGCTCTCCTCTCGGACAATGTCAACAAGTTAGTTTGTCTTAGTAACTGGCCGAAAGAGGAGTAACAGGGCCACATTAATGTGGATAAATGTTTAGAGAGAGTTTTTTGTTAACATGAATGTTCAAGATGTTCAATAAAAATGTTAACTGCATATATATTCCCTTTCTTCTTGAGTCTGTGTGCTCATGCAAAATGAAATGTGATTAATATAGATTAAAAATGAATATTTAATTGTGATTAATCAAAATTAATCCACAGAAACCCTGTGATTAATCTGATTAAAAATTGTAATCGTTTGATAGTGTAATGATTGCTGCCAGGCACGGAACAGGGAAGCACGAATGGGAAGCCAAGGTGCCAGGAAACACTGGGGCACCGGAGGAGGCAACGAGGAAGGCGAAGGGGACCCCGGTGAAAGGCGAGGAGGAAGGGAAAGCCGCGGCAGGCGACGGCGGAACCACCGCCGGCGAAGGCGCAGTCCAACGACGAGCCGGTGTGGGGGGACCCGCAGGCGGCCGAGGAGCCGAAGCGGGGGAACCCGCAGGCGACCGATGAGATGTCGGAGGGAGGGCCAATGGCGAGAGACGAGGCGCCAGAGGGGGACTCGCAGGCGACCGCCAAGCAGGAACCAGATGACCCATGAGCCACAGGGGTCAAGAGCAAGCCAGGGGGCAGGGCGGACGGGAACCGGCCCCGGCGCAAGTGTCCCCGTCCCTTCCAGGACACGGTGAAGCGGAGCCACCGCCGGGATTTGCCCCACTGCAGGCAGGGTGGAGAAGTCACGTCCCTGGTGGAGTCTATGGGGTCCATTAGGGAAAGCCCCAAGGGGTCCCACTCAAGCTCCTCCTCTCCCAAAGAGAAAGGAGCAGGATCAGGATCGGGGACTGGGACCTCGGGGACAGGAGCCTGGAAGGGGACTGGAGCTGGAAGTTCAGGGACAGAAACCTCTGGTGCAGGAACCTCAAGGGCTGGACAGGACGCAGTGGCGCCATCACCTGGACCGGTCGGAGGCGTGGCGGCGCCATCACCTGGACCGGACAGGGGTGTGGCAGGGTCCTCTGGCAGATGAGCCAGAACTGGAGCAGGCTACTCGAGAACAGGAGGCACAGAAAGTGCGGCGGGGGGCGACGACTCCGGAAGCGCAGCGCTGGATGGAGCAGGAAGCAGTGCAGGAGCCGCTGGTACCACCTTCCTGGGGTTTTTGGAGACCCGTGGGATGGTGTCCTTCACGGACCTGGCCCCTTTAAGGGCCAGGCCCATTCCCCGAAAAGGAGAAGCTGCCGGCGGTGTCAGGAGCACGCTTGTGCGTCTGCCCCGCCACGATGTCTGCAGGCAGATGCGCGTGAGGGGAATGCCGTGAAGCGAGAGTGCGGTGTCCGGGACGAACACCGCCGGGTTCAGGATCAGGAGGGGTTCCTCCCGACACACGGCAGGGCAAGAAGCGGAGAAGGAAACAGCCCCTAAGAAGATTTCTGGCGTCTTCTTTTGTTTCCGGCCCTTCCGCTTTTTTCTCCCCTCTTCGGGCGGCGGAACTGGAGGCAGCTCTGGGAGCCCTAGCAGTGGACCAGGAGGTATACCGCTGTCCACCCGCCGCCTCATTGCCTCGGCAACGCCGCTCCGGAGCTGCCGAAGGTTGAGCCGCACTTCTTCTGCGAGGTAGGTATCCTTTGTCGGGGACATCTCCCTCAGGATGTCCACCGTATGCACCGCTAGGGCACTAGCCGTGGGATCTTCTCTGCTGGGCTGTTGCACCCAATAGATCGCCTCGTTTACGAGACTAAGGTATTCAGCCAGTGCAGGCGCCTTCTTTTGGAGTCTGGTCATTCTGTAATGATCACTGCCGGGCACGGAACAGGGAAGCACGAACGGGAAGCTAAGGAAACACGAGATTTATTCAAATAACTACACAGACAGGGAGCAGCACTACAAAACATCAATGACCAGACTGGGGAAACGAACTTGAACGCGAACTAAATACACAGGACTGATTACGGATAACAGGAAACAGCTGGTAAATGCAGGAATTCATACGAGGGTAATGAGGGGGCGTGGCACACAGGTGGATCGAATGGGCAGGATGTGACAGATAGCACTAATATATATATTTGTCTATGCATAATTTTAATTTATGTCGCTCTACGCAAACAGTAACACGTCCTAAATAACTTAATAAAATACTATATCTTAGTATTGAAAGTTCCTTTTTAACATGTGCATTTGTAGTGTGTTGACGCGGTATAAAAATATAAAACTATATAGGTTTTTTAAATGCATAGATTTACGACACGGGCATTTTTTACTGTCTAGAGAGTGAAAAAATGCCATGTGGAGACATATTTTGTCTCACAGTGTATACCCCGATGGCATTCCATACACTTTCTCCTCTATTGTGCTTAGGAACTGAACAGTCGGAACAAAAGTTTACACGCTTGTGTTCTGTGGCACTCTCTTTAGCGGAGCATCTGTACATTCCAATTGGTTGCTGCCGAACTGTGTCATAGCTCATTACCATAAAGTTGACTGGGCTACAACTTTGTTTTGACGCTCTCGCTGCCCAGGGGGGTATTCTCCGTACGTCGCTTAAATCATCCAAGATCAGAAGCCTCATCTTGGATTAGTTAATGGCGGTGAA
>JAODKN010000127.1:27154299-27173194 GCA_026774425.1 Petrocephalus zakoni
AAATCACCTTTCTTCCCCATTCTGAAGCTCGGTTTGAACTGCAGCGGTTCGTCTTGACCATGTCAACATGCCTAAATACATTGAGTTGCCACCATGTGATTAGCTGATCAGTAACGAGCAGTTGGACACATGTGCCTAATAAAATGGCCGGTGAATGTATACATGCATACATACATAACATATGTATACAGGGAGTCCTCGTCTTACGACACAGTTCTGTTCCTGCGACAGTAATGTAACCCGAATTTTGGTGTAATTCGAAACACACCCTAACCTAAGTCACTTACCTATCCTAACAGAGTTGTAAAATCATAATTCAGAACATAAAAATTATGGAGTGGAATTCGTGCCACCTTGAAATGCAAAAACGACTTCGGCATACACAGAAAAACAATTATTTTAACAGTGTAAAGCATGCAGAAACCATACTATGTGGAACTGCAATGTATAACAGGCACTGCTTTTCAGTGAGTACACTGAAGAGAATGGAATATAATGAAAAGCAAAACCATGATTCCATTGCTTTGCATCTAACTACCATCCAGAAAACAATTAGAAGGGTTTGCATTATACAAAATTAAACGAAGAAATCCTGCCACATCACACTGAAATGTAATGACCACCTGTCATGAGAGGGGTTTACTGAAGACCAGGGTCGACTGCAAGCGGGGTTTATATTTCTTTTAATGAGCTTTACACGGGACAAAACTCTGTCTCTCATGAATCCCATCCCCAGCTTAATGTGACGTAACAATCTCCCCCTCGGGGGGTATGCATATTCTAAGGGAATATTGTATTGTTGGATTTCTTATCAGAACTGTACATATAATAAGCATGTCATTATATACTATATTAAAATATTTATTTTACAGATTGCAAACCAGTTGCAGAATGGCTGCATATTAAACTACACATTTATAAACCGTCAAAGTCTGGTAGGCATTTTTTCATATTCTTTCAGCTTTTCCCTTCACAATACATTTATAAATTTGAATGCACGTTTTATTTTAAATGATTAGTAAAAATTTATTAATAGCCAATAACTAGAAATAACTATTTTCTAAGTATGCGTACTAACGTTTTTTTTTGTTATAAGCTCTTTATTAAATAATTTGTGAATCTTTTTATTTACTAATATATTATCAAATGATTAGTAACAGTTTATTAATAGTTTATAGTTATTAATATTAATAGTTACATTAAAGTTTTACTGAAGTTTCTTGTGTTGGAAGTCAGTGAATATATGCGATATTTGTGGACTACTATGTCCCTGTAGTACACTATGGACACCTGGCCATACACCTAAAGGAACTTTTATGACATCCCATTCTAAATCCATAGGCATTAATATGGAGTTGGTCCCCACTTTGCAGCTCTAACAGTTGCCACTCTTCTTGGGAAGGCTATCCACAAAAGAAGTTACATCCAGAAGAGCATTTGTGAGGTCAGGCACTAATGTTGGACATGAAGGCCTGGCTCGCAATTCCTATTCCAGTTCAAAATGTTAGATGGGATTGAGGTTAGGGCTCTGTGCAGACCATTCAAGTTCTTCCCCACCAAGCTCACCCACCCAGGGTGAGTGGCTCAGTGGGCCCATGATCAGAAGATTGCCGGTTCAAGCCCTTGGCACAACAGTCACATTTCCATTGTGCCTTGAACAAGGCTGTTAACCCAAAGCTCCAGGAGTGCTACATGTTGACTGACCCTGTGTTATGTGTCTTTTTGAACCTTGCTTTGTGCACTGGGCTACAGTCATGCTAGAACAGATACCGGTACATAAGCATAGAATTGTCCAAAATGTCTTGGTATGCTGAAGCATTAAGTGTTCCCTTCACTGGAACTAAGGGACCTAGCCCAACCCCAAACCCCATACCATTATCCCTCCTCCACCAAATTTTACAGTTGGCACAATGCAGTCAGGCAGGTAACGTTCTCCTGGCATCTACCAAACCCAGACTCGCCTATCAGACTGCCAGACAGAGAAGCATCATTTGTCACTCCACAGAACACTGCTTCAGAGAATCACAATCAAAATCAGAATGACTTTGTCATTGTAACAAGTACAACGAAATTAGGTGCAGTCCCCATGTCAGACATAGAGAATTATATAAATAAGGAAAAAAAATAAAATAAAATAGGGAAAAAACATATGTACCCAAATACAAAAAATAAATTATAATAGACAACATTCACTCTACATGAGACAGTATTGCACATGAGTCCTTATTGCACATGACGTAGAATTGAGGTGAAATGTAGGAAAAAAAAAATACTGTCATTCAGTGCCCTGATGGCAACAGGGTAAAAGCTGCTGTATAGTCTGTTTGTCCTAGCTTTAATGCTCCTATATCTTTTGCCTGATGGCAGCAGTTGAAACAGATCATGAGCAGGGTGTGAGGGGTCCTTTAGAATGTTTTTTGCTCTACTGAGGCAGCGTGAGTTGTGCAGATCTTCCAGAGTGGTTAAATGACAGCCAATGATCTGCTGGGCAGTCCCTACGGTCCTCTGTAGTGTTTTCCTCTGCGTTAATGCACAGCTGGAAAACCATGCACAGAGGCAGTAGCACAGGATGCTCTCAATGGAACAGCGATAGAAGGACACCAGCAGTTTTTGAGAGATGTTGTTTTTCCTGAGGATTTTCAGGAAGTAAAGTTTCTGCTGAGCCTTCTTTGCCAGTTTTGTTGAGTTCACGCCCCAGGACAGTTTGTCAGTGATGTGAACACCCAGGAAGTGGAAGTCCGACACCCTCTCCACACATTCCCCGCTGATGTAAAGTGGTTTGGTGTCCGTTTTCTTTTTCCTGAAATTTACAACAATTTCCTTGGTCTTTGCTATGTTCAGGAGCAGGTTGTTGTCAGTGCACCACGCTTTCAACCGCTCCACTTCATGCCTGTAAGCAGACTCATCTCCCCCAGAGACAACCCCCACCACAAGTGGTGTCATCTGCAAATTTGACAATAGTATTGCTGTTGTGGGCGGGAGCACAGTCGTGTGTGTACAACGTGAAGAGCAGGGGGCACAGCACGCAGCCCTGGGGGGAGCCAGTGCTGACGGTGATTGCTGAGGAGATGTGGGGGCCCACCCTAACCCTTTGTTTACGGTCTGTCAGGAATTCCTTTATCCAAAGACAGGTGGAAAAGGTGGAGTCCCAGGTCTAACAGTTTGCACGCCAATCTGTGGGGGAGGATGGTGTTAAAAGCAGAGCTAAAGTCAATAAAGAGGAGATGTGCGTAGTTCCCCTGATGCTCCAGATGGGACAAGGTAGCATGAAGAGCAACAGCTACAGCATCCTCCATAGACCTATTTGCTCTGTAGGCAAATTGGTGTGCATCAAAGGTGGGAGGGATGAAGGACATGAGGTGAGCGCTACTGGCTGGTAGTCATTCAGACAGGTTACGGATGATTTTTTTGGTAAGGGGACTATGGTGGAGGATTTCAGACAGGGTGGAACTGAGGCCTGGGACAATGACAAGTTGAAGATCTTTGTGAAGACCCCAGCCAGTTGTTCTGCACAGTTCCTCAGCACACGTCCAGGTACGCCATCAGGACCTGCTGCCTTCCTGGGGTTGACAGCCAGGAGCAAGCGTCTCACCTCCTGTTCCTGCACCCTGAAGGTGGGGGTGATGTTGTTACGAGCTGCTGTTACTACATTTGCAGCCGCTGTCTCTGGTGGCTGCACCTCAAAGCGGGCAAAGAATTGGTTCAGCTCCTCTGCCCTTGAGGCATCACCTTCAGCAACTCCCTGACTTGTCCTGTAGTTGGTAATGTGCTGGACTCCCTGCCAGACCAGCCTGCTGTTGTTACTATCCAGGTGCTCCTCAATCCTCCTCCTGTAGTCCCTCTTGGCTTTCTTGGTGCCTCTCCTCAGGTTGGTGCATGTTGTGCTGTAAAGGGCCTTATGGCCAGACCTGAAGGCAGTGTTTCTCTCCTTCAGCAGCCACTGGACCTCCCATGTCATCCAGGGCTTCTGGTTAGGATAGACTCGGATGCGTTTCTCCACTGTGACGGTGTCCATACAGTTCTTGATATAGCACAGTACATTGTCTGTGAAGAGTTCCAGGTCAGGTTGTACAAAAATGTCCCAGTTAGTCCTGTCAAAGCAGTCCTGCAGCTGCAGAGTGGCATCCTCAGGCCAAGTTCTGTCACTCCATCAGATGCATGGTATTGCGCTGGGTGATGTGAAGCTTGCATGCAACTGCTTGGTCATGGAAGCCCATTTCATGAAGCTTCTGCTGCACAGTTTTTGTGCTGGGGTTAGTGCCAGAGGTTATTGAGTCAACAGGCACTTTGTACCTAAGCACTTGGTGAGACTGCTCTGGTGTGCCAACCGTTCTGTTGTTTTTAAATGCTTCCATTTTGCAAAAATGCCACTTAAAGTTGACCATGGAATATCTAGCAGGAAAGACATTTCACAAACTGACTTATTGCAAAGGTGGCATCCTATGACAATACCACGCTTTAATTCACTGAGTTCTTCAGAAAAACCTATTCTTTCACAAATGTTTGTAAACCTGACTGCATGGCTAGGTGCTTGATTTTATACATACTGTATGTGGCAATGGGTCTGAATAAAACACTTTAATTCAATGATTAAGAGGTGTATCACAATACTTTTGTCCATATAGTGTATGTGTCTGTGTGACTGTGTTCCTTGTAATGGATTGGTGTCGAGTTCAGGGTGCTGTCTTGTGCCCTGTGCTCCCTGGGATAGGCTTCAGGGTCACCCCTGATTTTGTGCTGGACAAGCAGAGATGAGAGATATGAATGGATGTTTCGGAAGTAACTTACATTCACCTTGACCATATTAACTTGTAATGTTATTTACTAAAGAGTAAGGTTGAGCCAAATATCTAGTTGAAGCAAGGATCCAAAATGAATTATGCATCCTTTCCAAAGCTGATTGTCTTCCAAACATTACTGATGAAAATCTACATCTGTCTTCAGCGTTTCTTTCTGTTTTCTCATTGGACATTATACCACGTTATACCATGGTATGCAAAATGCTACAGCAATGCTATTGCTCTATTTTGAAATCTGTAGGATGTCTATAGGATTACGGGGTAACAACCACGTCCAGTATTGCACACACTTTCTTCGCAACACCCTCCCAATTTTAACTTAGGGACCTAGAAAAACCCCTAAAATTTGTAGCCCATCTCCACCCCATTTGATATTAACTGAAAAAATTGGTAAACTATGTGCTTGTCCCTGACCCACCCAAAATGTCTCACTCTTACTCCAATTAACGCTGGCTGATGAAGCCTTATCATATACAGGGCTTCCAGTAGAGTGTTGATATGTTTACAATTGTTAATAAAACTGTGATGTCGTCCACCTGAAGGATACCTGGTACCCTAAAACCAGTTGATTGTTGTCAAAGGTATAAACGGAGAGGTCCATTAACTAGACAATGCAGATCAATTTGTCTTGTGGCCTTCTCAAAAAACTCAAGTAGATTTGTCAGATAGGATCTACCCTTCATAAACCCTTGTTCCCTCAGAATGATATTAGTGTCCAAGTATTCAATAATTTTTTCCTTGATTATTGCCTACATCAATTTTCCAATTACATAATTTAAGCTGAATAGTATATAGTAATTTGAGTGATCTGTTCTATCTCCTCATTTTAAAATGGGTGTTATATTTGCGTGCTTCTAGTCTGAAGGTACCTCACCTACAGAGAGAGATTTTTGAAATAGCCAAGTTAAAATGTCTGCAATTAATGTCTCCTTTTAAACTGCTGATAAGATGCCACCAGGGCCATGACATTTCTTACTTTTGAGTTTAGCCTTGTAACACATAAACTTCAGTTATACATATGTTTGTCAAAGGTAGAGCCAAATTCAAAGTAATATCAGGTATGTTGCTTATGTCTTCTCAAGTAAATAGCTGTGTAAAGTAATCAGTAAACTCATTAACAATGTCCTCTTCATTCTCATTGACTTTCTTCATAATTTAAGTTGAAAACCACCTTGGCTGTATTTTCCCAGGCTTGTTCTTGCAAGAAACCAATATGAACCCTTGAGGTTGCAGTAGTGTGCTTTTAAAAAATTCCCACACCTCTTCTACTGTTCTGGTATTTACCTCCATCCAATTTATTGTATCAAATTTCTGTCTCATGCTATTATAGTTTGCTTTCCTACTATTGCATATTTTTATTCCTGACTTTGCTTTATGGACATGAAAATGTACCTCAAATTTAACCACATTATTATCACTGCTGCCAAGTGGATCAAGAACCTCGAGTTTACCATTTACATTTTAGTTATTTGAAAATGCAAGGTCAAGAATGGCTTCTCCTCTGGTGGGACATTTCACAAACTGGATGAAAAATTCTCGTACCATTTCCACCATATCGAGTTAATTTGCTGTAGAGCCTATAACAGTTTCCCACTGTATACCTGGTAAATTAAAGTCACCCCTAGCAACCACATAAGTTTTACTACTCATTACTCATATCCCTGATCGTTATATAAAGCTCTGCTCCCCTCTGCATCTACTTTAGGTGCCCGACAACAAATACCTACGATTAAACCACTGGAGTTTCCAGCTTCCACTTTTACCCATATAGCTTCTGTAGCTTTATTTGCATTAGGAAGTTCCCTTGCCTGCAGATATGCTTTAAGCAGGTGCAGGAAATATAGAAATTCACTTGGAACCAGTTGAAATTGAGAAATGTTGACTCAAGCTTGTTTTTGAGTGTCTGTGTGTACCACACTGAGAATAGAGAAAAGAAAGAAGAGCAAAGAATTGTCTGGATTTGAGGATTTGAGAACCAAAATTATAGAAAAGCCTGGACAATCCCACGGCTCCAAGTCCATCTCCAGAGATCTTAATGTTCCTGTGTCCACTGTGTGCAACAAGTTGACAGCCCTGTAGCTAATCTCTCTGGAAATGGACAAAAGAGAAAGACTGATGAAATGTTACAACAAAGAATTGTTCGAATGCTGGATAAAGAACCTCAATCAACTTCCATACAAATTCAAGTTGATCTACAGGGACAGGGTACAACAGTGTCAGCTTGTACTATCCGTTGCCATCTGAATGAATAGCCCTGGACAGTACGGTGGGAGACCCAGGAGGACCCCACTGGTGACACAGAAACATAAAAAACCCAGATTGGAGTCTGCTAAAACTTACCTCTGGAAGCCACAGTCCTTCTGGGATAATGTACTCTGGACAGATGAGACAAAAATAGAGCTTTTCGGTAAAGTGCATCATTCACTTAAAAAAAATAAGCCTTCAAAGAAAAGAACTCGGTCCCTAAGGCCAAACATGGAGGAGGTTCACTGATGTTTTGGGGTTGCTTTGCTGCTTCAGGCACTGGTAGTCTTCACTGTTTGCATGGTATTATGAAATCTGAAGACTACCAAAGAATTCTTGGGCGCAATGTAGGGCCCAGTGTCAAAAATCTGGGTTTCATCTGGAGGTCATGGGTCTTACAGAAGGACAATGACCCAAAGCATACTTCAAAAAGCTCCCAGAAATGATTTAAGACAAAGCACTGGAGAGTTCTGAAGTGGCCATCAATGAGTCTAGATTTTAATCCCATAGAGCACCTGTGGAGAGATCTAAAAACAGCAGTTGGGAGGAGGAACACTTCAAATCTGAGAGACCTGGAGCAGTTGCCAAAGGAAGAGTGGTCCAAACTTACAAACTTCAATGGAAGCATGTTCTGTGGAGTGAAGAATCATGCTTTTCTGTCTGGCAGTCTGAAGGACGTTTGAGTTTGGTGGAGGAGAAATAATGCTTTGGGGTTGGGGTTGGGCTAGACCCCATGGTTCCAGTGAAGGGAACTCTTAATGCTTTTTAAGACATTTTGGACAATTCTGTGCTTCCAACTTTGTGGGAATGGTTTAGGTAAGGCTGTTTTCTGTTTCTGTTGCGGTCCAGTGCACAATTCAAGGTTCATAAAGACATGATTGAGTGAGTTTAGTGTAGAACAACTTGACTGGTCTGCACAGAGTTGTAACCTTAACCCCACTGAACACCTTTGAGCCAGGCTTTCACGCCCAACATCAGTGCCTGCCCTCCCAAATGCTCTTTTGGATGAACTGTAAAAATTCCCACAGACACACACCAAGTCTTATGGAAACCCTTCCCAGAAGAGTGGCAACTTTTATAGCTGCAAAGGGGGGAGCAACTCCACATAGATACTTATGTAGTAGTAGTAGTAGTAGTAGTAAATACAGTGTACAAATAAATACAGGTACAGTATATGTAAATATAATAAAATATATAAATAATTTAGCAGCAGGTAACAGGAGTGCAAACATGATTAAAGTTAAAGTGACTGTAAAGTGAGGAGTTTGTGCTGCTCACTAATGAGCACGGGAGTTCAGGAGTCTTATGGCTAGTGGGACGAAGCTGTTACATAGTCTGGTTTATGGATATTAAGGTTATATATATACACACACACACGCACATTTTCTTTTACGGTGAATACCCCATGAACCGCTACTCTACATTATTGCTGTATACAAATTACGTATTACTATGTGTTATAAAGGTAATGCGCAAGGCTTTTGGTATACTGAAAATGTACACCCAGCCCGTAGCTTTAGATGTATTTTCCAATTTGACTAGTTGGTCAAACAAGTTGGTAGATCAGTATTAAATAAGATATTTTTTGTAGATTTCCCCCCAAAATATGAATATTTTATAGCAGGAAAAAAAATGTTATAATTCATAAATTATAATTTTTATAAAATCATGCTTATTTTGTGTTTTACTTTGTGGGTTTCTGTAAGGCTTTACATTTTAAAATCTCTAGATTAACAACATTTGGTTTACATTTTGAATATTTAGTTTTTTTAATTTTTATTTGTATTTATTAATATATAACCATATTTTATAGACCAAAATCTGCTATGTCAAAGCAGCTTTTCCCCAAATCCTGGATCTTCTCAAGAGTCACTTCAAGTATGACCGGAGCTCCTATAATTTTCTTTATGTCAATGCATTAACAAATATGATCCTCAATATCTACTCACAAAAATGCATTCTTGAAATTAATGAGGAGCATGAGGTGAGTGTTTCTTTTACTGTACTGAGCTGCAAAATCTGTAGTTGCTCAGACCTTTGGTAATAGGGTCTATGGAAAAGCTGGGTCTGTGTAAGCAGCTGTTTACCAGAAGATAGACATGATTAACTTTGTTACTTAGCTGTCTTTCATAGCGGTCTATATCTTGCTACTAACAGTAATTTGCAAAGTGTATAAATATCAAAAGGTCCTATATATTATTTATCTGACACCAATTCTGATTATGATTGAAGCCAGTTTCTGCCACATAAAATAAAAAAGAGATACTAAGTTCAATTCAGTTTATTTTTATATAGCGCCCTTCACAACAGAGTTGTCCCAGGGCGCTTTACATGGGTGCTTTGGAATACATTGCTATATGCAAGACAAATCAGAGTGGAACAGAGATAACATTAAGTCATAATAATGAGACACTAAGTTGAAATTATCACACACTAATAATTATGAGAAAATTACGAAATACTAAGTCATAGTTTAGAGGCTTATTAATTCACTAATTAATTGTCTCATTAATTCAATTATCTCAACTATTTTATGCAGCAGAAATGGACTTCCATAGATTACTCACCAAAGTATACTGAAATTTATATGCAACCATGTAACACTGCATTATGAAAACTTGACACAACTTGAAAAACTTGACGTCAAATGTCAAATTTTCACTTCATTTTGTAATAATCTGTCACATTTTGTAATAAACAGTTTATTACAAAATGTGGCAAGAGTTCTTACATAATGCAGTGTGGTGTAACAAACCATTTTCATGTTAAACTCTGCACTCAAAAATTTCAATAAAGTTAAAATAATCTAATCTAATACTCAGTCTTAAAAAGGATTACTTGGTGAGGCCAGTTCAAACAGTAAGAAAGTATGCTTTGAGATAGTGGAGTGTTAGCTATAAACCAGAAAAATATGATATAATGAAGTATGGCAGACAAATAGAAAGATACTTTACATGACAAGTTATGAACTTTTAATTTCAATAAATGAATCTGTTCAACTCAATAAATTACATAAATTCTTTTTTCATTTTAATTGGTGTGTTAGATGTATTCTTCTTTGAAATGTCTATAAAATTATCTGTACCAACTATAATGCTTAAAAGCACGAAAATGGGTTTGTCATGTTTTTCAAGGATCATCCTGTGAGGTTTTCCAAGGCCTACAGCAGTTCTCCACAACAAATGCTAGAAAAGTTTCAAGAAGTTATCGTGATGTACATGGACTTGATGAGAGAGAATACTGAACCAGTTAACTGGAACTGTGAACAGGAATATGCCAAAGATTACCCAGAATCCACCACAGGGTCCACCCAGACTATAGGTACAGTAAAACTTACCTAAGACATAACTTGCATCATCTTTTAAGTATTAGTGGTAAAATGGCTCACAACAGTAAACTACACCATACCATTTTTTTTGTACTTATACATTTTAAATATTTTTAAAAAGGTGTGTTATGACTCTGTATATATTTACATTTTGTGTTTGCAGTGTAGTGCATTGCATAATTACATCAATTACATTCAATTTCCTGAACCTGCATAAAGCCCATATAACAACCTGTTTCCATGAATTTTCATTCCATCCCAACTAAATCTGAATATCACACATCCTTTTCTGGTTTCCTATAGGTCCTACTACACAATGCCAGTTCTCTTGCCCAACTATGGGCCATGAACCCTCTGATCATGTTTACATGTTGGCTATCAGGTCCATGGAAAGACATCACAAACCTCATTTTCTTTCAGTCAAATATACCCCTGCATTGCTTGAGACCTATCCAAACCCCCTTTGGAACTTCCTCCATGAAGCGTTGTCAATTTCCAAACCCTGGCATTGACAGACCCTCAAAAATTGGGGTGGCTATCCCCTTTCATCCAAAATGAACTGGGAATATATTTGGATTCCTCAATGCTGCTGGTACTGAATGCATGCCTGAACCCTGCACCTTCTGATGAAGAAAGAAACAGCTTTCCTACTACCAACAGAGAAACTACTAGTACTACTAGACATTTTCAGTCAGAATTATTCTCTTTTCTTCCTAAGACCATTATGCCCTTTGATGCCCTTTTCCAACAGCAAGCACACAAGAGACAGATGTGTTAATAGAGGATACTGGTGCAGTTAGTGACAAGTCTACCATGGCAAACTTAGGGTTTACAGACATCCACAAAAATAACGGAGTATCTGATTGACTCATGATGAATTATTTCAAGAGACACAACATCTCAGAGGAAACTATGGATCAGTCAACCACACCTAAGCATTTTAAAGAAGCCCAAGATGGTGTCAAGATGGTGAATGAGAAGACAACTGTGATAACGCTCAAGAAATCGATTAATCTCAGCCTAAAACAAATACATTCTGAGACTGAATCTCATGCATGGGAGGCTTGTAATTCTCTATTGGTGCCAAGTGCAGCAGATTTCTGAAAAAATACATTTATAACAAATATTCCTAGTCCTTCCAAACATGTTATGCCAATTTAATGAAAAAGTATGGGCACAAGATTGTCAGACATTCTCAGTCTAAGGTCAGATGAAGATATGGTGAGCAAATCATTTAGACTTTAGACAATCCATTGTTAAAATTTACATGGACAGTTTGTCCCACAATCTGTACATACAGTAATATATATGTCATATATATATGTCTGTCAGGACTACAGATGGGACAAGAGGATTTCAACTTTTGATTATGGAGTGATCGAAGAAGAACTGTGGAAGAACTGTCTCAAATTACTGAGAATATACAGCTTTGCCTCTAAGCACAGCTTTGTTGTGTGAATGTTATAAAGTTTGCACAAGTGTTGCTTTGCTTTTGCTAATAATTATTTCATGTTAATCAACTCACTCATAATTCCTACTGTTCAAGCCAGTATGAAGAAGATATGTTTCTGTTTTTAACAGTATAACACAAACCTCACCAGATTTCATCTATCTTCAGGTCAAAGGCAGGGTGGGTTCTCACTTAATAAGGAACAAAACTCATCACCATCATCAAGTGCTGGTCACCCAGGGAAGGAAACCCAGAGCAACACAGAGCACAATATGTTTTATAAAACAGCATTTATAATGGCTTTAGTATGTGGAGGACTGCTGCTAACAACTACTGTCTACTGTTATATAAAGGTAATTGTAATTGACATCATCACTGGGACTGCATCAGCAATACTATATTGTCAGATGAACCATCTGTGACATCACTCAGGTCAGAAAATGAAATGTTCCAAACTGTCTAAATTTGAGATTTGTCAACGTGGTTAATAGTCAAAACCAAATGAAGTTTAAGCTTGAAAAAAAAAATACATGGGCATTATAAAACACCTCAAGCAGCAAATTTCCCAGAGAAACACATCCTGAATCATTTTATTATATACAGTGCCTTGCAAAAGTATTCACACCCCTTGGCATTCTCTCTATTTTTTTCTACATGCTCAGTGTGACTTAAAATAACAGCAGAATCAGTTTGCAACATAACAGGGTGTGAAAAAACCAATCATTAAAACTAGAAGTGTTAGTTCTACTGAAAATCCAGGTAGCACGATAAGAGACAGCGCCGGACCGCAATATGCAGATGGTGCTGTGCCCAGAGCGTAACCAGGCGCTCTCTCAAGGCCGAGGGTCCTGAATGTGCACACAGTGGAAACGTACTGAGCATAAACAACTTTGTTATAAAAGGGCTGAAAAGGGCAGAGAGCTGTACGGCACAGTAAAACTTCTGGAACGCCTCTGTGGATTCTCTTCTCATCAACGGACCCGGTGGAGACGGCGGAACTCTAACATTTTACAACCTAGAATTTAAAAGGAATTTTGGGGGTGTTGTATCTTTTAATTTATACAACACAATTACTTTTGCAAGGCACTGTATTAATTGCCTGGAATGGTTTTTACTACATCCAACCATCCTGCAACACAGGGGACCTGGAGCCTTTTTCAGACAGCATACAGCACAAGGCAAGGGTATCTACTGGACGGTGTGCCAGTCCATCACACGGCTGAGAAATTTAGAAACACCAGTTGGCCTAACAGAAACTCATTGGACCTTGGGAAGAATAGTATTACCTACTAAACCACTCAGTATAAGAATAATTGCTTTTAAGTAGTCCAATATGGTTGTATGTAAGGCTGTACCATACTGGCCACTTTGGTATGCAACTGAAGCTTTAGAATCTTCTGACAGTGTACTAATATCATGTGTCGACATCTGTATTGCTTACCCCTATAGTCCTTTCACCATTAACTGTTTTCCAAACTACCTTATTGTGTCATATTTTATGAAGTGAAACCAGTGGTGGAAAAGTACTCAGTCATGTTTAACACAATATTGTAAGGTACTGTACATCACAATAAGGAAAACTGAAGAAGTGCCAGATGGGCTTAAGTCTGACTCTATAGGTCTACGAGATATACCTCTTATGATCCTGCTTGCCAAATGAAAGTGTGTTATATATGATGATTGGTGGGCAGTGGAGGAGTAAACACTCACAATGTAACCATTTGACCTCTTTTTTTCCATTTTCTTTTATGCAGATTTGAAAGTAACACAGAAATTCCATAAATCAGTAAAAGTACTGTCATTAAAAACTGTAAAATGTAAAATTTCACAAAAAACACAATAATTAGAGTAAAGTTATTTTCCACCCCTGGGTGCCAACTATTCATTTTATTGTTTAACTGCCTTGCATAACTTGTCATAAATGTACTAATGAATGAAATATACTTTAAAATAACTGCAGGGATCACAATTCTCATAAAAATGTATATGTTAATACCATTTAATTTTTTTATTTACAGAAACTCTTCACAACACCAAACTGAACAAAAACCAGAGGTAAATGACTTACAGTATATATAAAGCCCTGAACTATTAAGAAACAGGTCGTATGTTTTAATAAAAATTTTATCAAATTTATTCTTGTCAAGCTATATTTTAAACCAAAAAAGTAAAATACATTTTTACAATACCAAATGCACTGATACAATACAACTTTGCTGTAATTAATTCAACATGAAAACTATCATTAAATATTTAATATTATGAAATATATTGTCTGATGTTTCTGTCTATAAAATATTTCTTTTCTAAATTTATTTGGACTTTCCTGATATTCAGAACTTCATAAAATAATAAAGTCTGCCTTTATTGCATAGTATGTATTTTGTATACCTGTTTTTTCGACTAATTATTGAACCTCATGCAGTCCTCTCATCATTTGATATACCCATATGGTCATGTGGTGTAACCAAAAATTGAAGCAACTGAATTAAATCAAACATTGTACTTTGGATTTGTTTAATTAAAAATTGCAATGCTTCATGCTTCTCTGTCTTGGGGCCAACCTATTACGAGCCATAGTAAAATGTTTAACCTAATACTGAATTCCTCCAGAAGCCGATGAAGAGAGACAAGATGCAATCCCTATGATTCCTCTTTTAACGACCATCAAGTAGACGAGCAGGAGCATATTGTACCAGTTATAAATGAGACTTGTTTTGCTAAATTCAACAAGTTCATAGTCCGCAATTTGTGTTTACATGCAAGTACAATTTCTGGACTGCAGTTATGGAAATTTACTGAAAGTTCTTGTGTAGTCATGTTGGATTACATGAAAACATAAAACCTTTTCATTCCCAACACTGCAAAATTTGAAAAGGAAGCCTGACCTCAAGTCATTGGTGGACCCATCTCAAAAATTTGTTATTCCATATTGATTTTGAACAGGAGCACTTGAAAATTTGACTGGTACTATATAAACACAATGAGTACTTACTTGGCACCTAATTTCCTCTCCGTGTGTATTTTTTGAGGAATAATGAATGGAAATGGAGGACACTTGCGCAAGTTCAGATGAGGAGGGCAGGTTTTATTTTAGGATATTCCAAACTCATGGTTGACAGTCCAAATCCAAACCAGAAAAACCAAAAACAGGATCCAAATAATAATCCAAGCCGTAGTAGTGGGACAGGCGAAGGTCAGATGATGCACGTCGATCAGCAGAGGTACAACACGGAAAGGGATTCACTAGCAGACGTGGAATTGCAATGGCGTTCCCTGTACCATAACTGGGGGTCCCCATGGCCTATACCTGACATATTTAAGCTTCTTAGTATTCAAATCATCATTTTAGCTTCTGCATTTGGAACTGCGTGACAAAGGCAGTGTGTGAGGATTACACACAAACTTAGCAGTCATTACGTTATTTGCTTAGTAGTCAGGCTGCAGTATCATATGCATACATTTGAAACCAGAATTAAACCTGACTAAATGTATATAGTCAGGATTACTCTAAAATTGAATTTCATCTCTTGTACAATGACAAATAAAAGATTCTGATTCTGATGTTTCCCACTTTTCTTTAATCCTAAAATAGATGGGTCAATGAAAAACTGCAACATTATTAAAACCATGTATAATTATCATGAGTATATTATTTTTAATTTTTTTCATTGAAGGTGGCTTGAAGGTGGCACAGTGGAGAATGGAGAAACGGACGACAATTTAACAATTCCAGAAAATCTTATTTTGTCTTTTTTTACATACTTGCATATTGGTATATAAGTACATGCTATTTTCCTATATGAAGAAAAATATTACCATCTTATAATGATGTGCTTTCCTGGTTCCATACATTAGTGCAGGGGTAGGGAACCTGATCCATGGAGAGCCGGTGTGGGTGTGGGTTTTTGGGATGACCTCTCAATCAGCCAATAATAAAGCATTGGTTGTCAGCTCCTGTTCTGGGGACCCAGTCCTATTGGCTGATTCAAAAGTCATCCCAAAAGCCCACACCCATACCGGCTCTCCATGGATCAGGTTCCCTACCCCTGCATTACTGTATCATTAGTTTCATGCAATGTAACTTTAGTTAGTGTAAATTACTGTATTATTGTTACATGCAATGAAGCAGAAAGATGTAAACACATTTTACATTGTTTTGTTTTATTTGATATTAAAACTGCAGTGGAGTTAGAGAAATATTTAAATCAGAGCTAAATTATATATTATATAATATATATATAATATTATATATTATTTTATAATTATTTATATATTATAATTATGTAATATAACAAGTTAAAGACATTTACTTTTTGTCAAAGGATTCTCATGTTTGACCAGATATAGGTATAGCAGGCTACCCCTGAGGTAGCTGCAGAGGACATAACTGTGCCGATGAGGGGAGAATACACGTAACTCAAGTGTTTAACTTTTTTATGGGCTTTTCTCTGTGCCTGATGGGAGCCGTTAGTGAGCTTAGTTTTATTATATATTTCGGTAAATGAGTGGGCTTAATTTTTCGAATACAGTGTTTTATACATATTTCATTTCTTGGTCTGATTTATGTATTTTAAACATTGTTATCATCAATAAAGGTCAATATAAATATTGTAATAAAAAGGTAAATAATTTTATAGGATGTAGCTAAATTTATATACCTGATGAAAATTGTTTCCATGTGTTGCTTTGTATAATTTTTGTATAATTTTTACAACATAATACAGTCAAAATAGTACAGTTACAGATATTAAAGTAACATTATGTAACCTAATTTGAAGTTTGTGTGCAATGAGTTGAGTTCTGTGATTTATTTTCTTTGTACAGCTTAGCTAACAATATTCAAAGAACTTTCAATACTAATGAATGGAATAGTAATACTTATCCCCATAGAAAAATTGGGTAGTTTTTACACATCTCATCTTGTTCTTCATGAGACACACAGGTATATATACAAGTGAGAGCAGATTTTGGGGGCAGAGCTCAGTGTCAGCCAGTCTCCTCCTCCTCCGGCCTACCCTAGAGCAACAGTCCTTTCCAAACACCATATCACTCCCTGGCCCAAGGATTTACGTTTATTTATTTAACATATCCTCTTATCCAAAGCAATGTAAACTTGAAAAAGCAGGGTCAGTCAGTTCCAGGAGCAATTGATCCCAATGCTGAGGATACAGCATATCTTTCCCTTGCTCTGGTCACATCCAGGAATATCAATGCTGTCATTCCAGGGTTTCTCACACAAATAAGACTGGGACAATGAAACCCCTGTATCAGATAACTATTATCAAGCAATGCACCTCCTGCCCTAGTATGACTTTGGCAACTGTAAGAGCAGGAGAAAGAGGCATTCTTTGTGAAACAAAACAACAGGCACAGCAAAACAGATAACACAAGATAGATCATTTCCTGTTGCTCACCATGTATATTTGCAACCATTCAGTGACTTCAGTAACGCCTCACTGTTTCATAAAAACAAGTCTGACAATGTGTTTTGTGCTTCAACTTTTAAAAAAATAGATCAGATAGTTACAATATATATGTTGTGATATGACAGCTTGAAAGGAAGCTACCATGGACCAGTAAGGATCAGCACCATGCAGGTGAACAATAACCATGGTATGTATCCTCACTGTTGACTTCAAGGAAAGCCAATGGAGCATGGCCGGAAACTTATGATTGTCTCAACCTGGAGGGTAGGACAGTCATCCCCTGCTGGGCTTAAAGCCTAAGCTGTGAAGAATCCAAAGCAGAAGAAAAAGGGAAGCCAGTTTTGCATGTATAGTTTCTGTGGATATTGAAGACTGACCACCCAGAAGAGAATGCTTCCTACAGTACCTGCACAGGGAATACTGTATGCCCATTTTATAGACTCCCCTCAACAAACCTTTTTCCCTTGAGCACTGGTCTAATATGCCTAACCCTTTCTTATACCCATTTGTTCTTTGAAGGGACACAGGGGGTCTACAGCCTAACCAAGATGCTCCAGATGCAAGACAGTGTATAAGATGTATAAGATGTTTATACAGTGGTGGCCAAAACCTGACAGATCTGAAAATGTTTACTTTTTTGCCTCCAAAACATGTTTTCATTTCATAATGTTCATGAAATATGCAGATGGTTGCGCACAACAAATATCAGATGAAGTGAGACCTACTGTTTTTATCCACTTTTAACTTAAATTTTAGGTATGTCCACCTTTTGCAGCAATTACAGCAGCACATCCCTCTGGCATAGCATTTATTTTCCAACTCGTCACAAATGTGCTTGATGGGGTTGAGGTCCGGACTTCACAGTGATTCTCCTTATGAAGGCTCTATACTATCGTTTATAGAGCATAATGATCACTTTGTAGACATTTCATTTGTTTTATGGGTATTTTAATTCAACAAAAGCAACTAAAACCTTTTAAATATGCCAAGTGTTCTAATAATTTTTGCCACCACTATATATACACATTACTATGCAAAAGTTTCAGGCAGGGAGTGATGTATATGTGGTCTAAAACTTGAATTGTGACTTTCAAAGTGTGCCAGCTTAGCAATGTAAAATCCCTCCTAATGATAGCCCAGAATTTCACTTCCCACATGCATCAATGAGCCTTGGGTGTCCAGTCATCTAGAATAGCTATCAGGCCCTTTGGCTTTGAACCATTTGGCCCTTGTAGGTCACTCGGATCCATGCACTTGACCATTTCTTTCCTGTTTCTAACACATAAACTCCAAGAACTTACTGTTCACTTGTATAATATATAATGGGACCCTTGACAGGTGTTATGCTCAGCCCCGCCCTTCGTGTTTTTCCCCGGTTTTGCCCTCTGGCGGGGCTTGATTTGCCACACCTGACCCTCATTGTGTTTGCCTAGTGTAATTTGCTCCGCTTGTTTCCCCTGACCAGCTGCCTCTTGTTTGACCCTTAATGTGTTGCCCTATTTTAGTCTTCCCCAGTCCAGTCTCCCCTGTCGGTCTTTGTCGATGTCTGTGTGTGCTCGCTATTGCGTTTTCTCCCGTTTGCTACCCTGTGTACCCTGAATAAACGCCCTTTGGAAGGGCTCAACCCCACAGCTGCTACCATGGG
>JAODKN010000127.1:27177579-27203041 GCA_026774425.1 Petrocephalus zakoni
GAAACTCTGTGAGTTATAACCAAGTCTAACGTATGATTGTAATCATCCGTCGATCTCATATGCTGAAAGCATTCTACCGAGTCCAGACAGGAACAGGAAATTTTTACTAATGGCATCTGTTTATTTGTCTACATGTGTATTGAAATCTCCAAGTATTAAAAAATTTCAGTCAAGTGACACACAGATCTACACTGGTGATGCCCCAATGAAGCTTTGCCCATATAGTATATCAAGTCAGTTCCTCAAATTCCTCATGAATGGGGTATATGACCAAGGTGGTCTGTCTAGTATAAGAAAAAAGATATGTGGGTCAGATACCATTCAAATTAGCCTTGTTTCAAATGTAAAATTTTTCATAATTTTGAGTTCAATTTTTAACAGTGAACTAAAAATAGCTGCTCCACAGCCAGAGCCACGTGGTTTCTGTACAAAACTATACCCCTCAGGAAAGGCTTCAACCAGAAGAATAGTGTCAGTCGGTCTGAGCCAGGTTTCAGAAAAAAAACCCAGGTTTGCACCAGTGTCAAGCACCATGTCATTGACAACAAGTGATTTGTTTCCTAACGAGCGAACATTCAGTAAGGAACATTTCATGGTAGGATTATGTTGTGGCTCATTTAATCTCATCAGTGGGATTGATATCAAGTTATCCACACAGGAGCCCCCAGTCAAACGTATAGGTCTAAGACTTAGTCTCGTAATAGCTGTTATATTCTTTCTAGGCTCACTCAGTTCTGTTACCTACTGGTTATTATATTTAGGGGATGCCATGTAATGGAGCTCCTCCCCCTAGTTGAGCTGGCTTATAACACTAATGTTCACACTAGCAGAGGCTTTACCACCTTTTTCATTGCCCATGGCAAAGAAGCACGGATGCCGCTTTACACCTTGTTAAATGATGCTCACACTGCTAGTTCAGCATACCAGTAGCTTATGTTGCTCCACTGTGGTTAAAATGGGAAGGGAATCACCAATCTGCCACAAAGCTTTTAGGGATAGAACTCGGGAAATAAAGTGTTCTGAATCTGAACCTGAAAAGAAACTATCATACTATGAACACTGGCAGAGCCTGGAGATCTGGTGTTGCTGGATGACCCAGCTTATCAGAGAAGTAAACTGCCCCCACATTGGACAGGCTAATTCAAGGTTGTGAGTCACTTTCTTGTAGACTTGTCACGGTCAGAGGTCAACCCCAAAATAGTGCACTACAACAGTCTTAAGCCTTTCATTACTGAATCAACCCCCCGTCCTGTTTCTTCACTCCACATCCAAATTCAAATTCAAATTTTTATTCGTCACGTACATAGTCATACACAGTACGATATGTAGTGAAATGCTTGTACGACCGCCCGTAACCTTAAAAAATTTTAAAACAATTAACAAGAAATAAACAGTGGAATAAAATAAGATAAAATAAAATAAGTTTTTGGTGAAACATAAGAAAATAGAATAAAATATAAAAAAGATTTCCAAAAAATATATATAAGAAGTATAATAACTTATCTATACAAAAGACAAAAACAAATTTAAATTGAAGTAAAAATGGAAATAAATGGAATTTAAATGGAATGTCCAGGTAGTAGTGTGCAAAAGTGCATATATGTGCAAATGTGCAATGTACATGAGTCAATGTCAATGACCCCCATCCTCTAGGTTAGTTCAGCTTTAACTCCCAAGGAACACTACACAATACCAACTTTTATAGACTACACCAATATGAAAAGAAATATATCTGTACTTGTTCAGCTTCCAAATTTTTTGGTTTGGCATCTTCAGTACCTGGTGGACTGGGAGGGTTATGGCCTAGAGGAAGAGCTATAGATCTTAGCGTTGGACATCTACACTCAACACTTCAACACAGATTTTCATCAGCATCCAGACTGACCTGTACCTACAGTAGGCTCCATACTGACAGTTGAATCTTATTCTCCTAATCATCTTGGTCAGTGGTTTTCAATCCTGCTCCTTGAGCACCACCTTCATTATTAGGCCATTAAGAAATACCTGATGCTAATTAAGGTCAGGCTGGAGTGAAAACTTCCTGGCAGGTGGTACTCCAGGAGCAAGATTGAGAAAATCTGGTCTAGGTTAACTGGTCTAGCCAGTTACTCCAGTGCAAGGAATTGTTGACTAATGTCAATGTATGAAGGACTTCAGGGGGTATTCTCCGTATGTGGATTATTCGTTTAGCCGGATGAAATTGTTGATGATTTGGCATGATCCTGGATCTGTCGGTTCTTCAAAACTCTTACTGGATGTGTTGTTATACCAACACATCCTAATCATCAAACCTGCTCAGAGCAGGTTTGTTCTGTGTAAACAAGGACTAGCTCGCACATTTAATTAGTGTCCGGTCGTATAAATCCAATCAGCATTGGCCTCGCCACTCATGGATAAGCGGCCGATTGCAATTGGCGCACAAATACTAAGAAGCGAATTTCTAATCGAGAGGGTTTTGCGCGATCGGCGAGATCCTTGATTGTTTATGCATAATATTCTTTTCGAGAGATACCGCTTCAACCAAGTTGGAATATTAACCCTCAACAATTAAAAAAAAAAAAAGTCTGTCTCTGGCCCTGAAATATGTGTGTGTGTGTGTTTGTATATATATATATATATATACTGTACTTGAATGCAATGTTACATTTCAAATGTTTTACATTAATTATTATTTAATTGTAATGATTCCAGATGAAATGGAAGCACAGTCAGGACATGGGAACAAGTTAAAGTGAAGTAAGCCCAAACCTCCTCAGAATCCTATGGAAGTTGTTGCAAGTGATTTGGCATAAGGGGACCAGTGCAGACCAGTGGAGACAGGCGGAGAGCGTCTGGATACCGAAGGAGGAGAACTCAACCAGGCTGGAGCAGTTCCGATCCATCTCACTTCTTAGTGTGGAGGGAAAGGTCTTTTTCAGTATCCTTTCCAGAAGGATGACAGACTTCCTCTTGAAAAACAAATACATCGATACCTCAGTACAGAAGGGTGGCATTCCCGGAGTTCCTGGCTGCCTAGAAAACACCGGAGTGATCACCCAGCTGATCAGGGAGGCACGTGAGGGGAAAGGGGACCTAGCAGTGCTTTGGCTGGACCTCGCTAATGCATATGGGTCAATCCCCCACAAGCTGGTGGAAACCACCCTGGACCATCACCACATACCCGTCAAGATCAAGGACCTCATCCTGAACTACTATGGGAACTTCAGGTTGAGAGTGACATCAGGGAGCATAACATCCAACTGGCATCGGCTCAAGAAAGGTATCATAACTGGCTGTACAATCTCAGTTTTCCTGTTTGCCCTTGCCATGAGTATGTTGGTGAAGGTAGCCAAGACGGAGTGTAGAGGCCCCCTGTCCAAGTCTGGAATTCGACAGCCCCCCATTCAAGCCTTTATGGACGACCTGACGGTCATTACTACATCAGTGCCTGGATGCCGGTGGATCCTTCAGGGCCTGGAAAAGCTCATCTGCTGGGCTAGGATGAGTTTTAAACCAACTAAATCTAGGTCCATGGTCCTGAAGAGAGGGAAAGTGGAGGAGAAGTTTTGCTTCTTTGTGAACGGCGTGATGATACCAATTATCACGGAGAAACCAGTTACAAGCTTAGGCAAAGTTTTTGACTGCAGCCTTAGAGACACCGCTTCAGTCCAGACTACCATCAAGAAGCTTGAAGCCTGGTTGTCCACAGTAGACAAGTCTGGCCTTCCCGGCAGGTTCAAGGCATGGTTATACCAGCACGGCATTCTGCCCTGCATCCTTTGGCCACTGTTAGTGTATGAGGTGACTTCCCAAGGAGGGAAGGAGCGCTGGAGAGGAAGCTAACCTGGAAGGCAGAGCCACAGCATATAAAGTTCATGGTCCAAGCTGTGTATGACTTGCTACCAAGCCCAGCCAACCTGTACATCTGGGGAAAGAGTGACGTTCCAACATGTCTTCAATGTCCAGGAAGGGGCACATTGGAACACATCCTTAGCAGCTGCCCAGCAGCCCTTGGAGGAGGACGTTACCGCTGGCGCCACAATCAGGTACTGAAGACAGTGGCAGAGACCATCTCCAAGTCATTGGCCAACAACAAACACACCCGTAGCCAGACAATTTGTAAAAGCTGGAGAGATGCCACAAGCACAGCCAAGATCAGCAGCCAGCCTACTTTCAGCAGCATCAGACTGGGAACTGCAAGTTGATGTGGGCAGGTAGCTCAAGTTCCCAGAGTATGTGACACCAACCTCTTTGAGACCAGACGTGGTGCTGACTTCTGTTTCTTCAAAGCAAGTCCTCTTATTGGAATTAACAGTCCCCTGGGAGGACCGCATGGAAGAGGCCAATGAGCGCAAGCGGCTCAAAAACAACGAGCTCATAGAGGAATGCTGGAGGAGAGGCTGGAAAGCCCGTTGTGAGCCAATAGAGGTCAGATGTCTGGGGTTTGCGGCTGGCTCCCGATGCAAAGCCTACACCCTCCATGGCATCACAGGAGCTGCGAAGAGGAAAGCCATCAAGTCCACCACAGAGGCAGCAGAGAAAGCCTCCAGATGTATTCTATATAAAAGGGACACAAGTCGGAGACTGATCAGCCCTGGCTGGGTCGCCCGATGGAGGGTGTCTGATGTTGCGAGACCCGAAACACCTGAGGATATCAGGAAACATCACTGATGAAGTGTCCCAGTGCATCTGCAGATGTATCTACTCACCTCAAGATTTCAAGTGAAATGTTTATTGGGGGCTATATTTGATTAATGAATTTTCTTTATCGATTCATATGCAACGTTACGTCATTGCAGTAATGCATGTGGCTACCATTGTTTTATCATCTTTTATGTTATTCTATTTCAAATTCATTTAATTTCATTAAACTTATTTTTTCATTTTATTTTATTCTTATGTCTTGTTTTATGACTCGTCATAAGACATTTGTCAGTGAGGTTGCATAAGGTGCTTTACAAATAAAGTGAGATTGAATTAGATTGCCACTGGGGACATATTCTGTATTTTTTTCAAGTTTTGTTCATGAAAAAGATAATTATCCATGCATAAACGGTGATGGTTGGCCATTATTGATTGCAGTAGCCTAAATATTAAGGGAAAGTTAAGCAGAAAAACCAGGATGGAAGATGCTAAATTAAACTTTTAGCTTCTGAAATATGAAATATTTTAGATATCTGTGCTGGAGCTAAGGATTTCTCAGGAAGATGGCTGTTTTACATGTTACTGTGTATTGATTCTTTGATTTAATTTTTACAGTCTTTAATTGCTGGCCATTCGCACAGAACATTAAGCACCACAAGATCATGACATGCTGCAGTGCCCCGTGTGTCGATTTCCCTTTTTCGCTTTTTTTCTCTCTTTTTAGCAGGAGAAAGCACATGGCATGTAACTTCTTCAGATCTTAAGACATAGTACAACAGCAGACAAAACATACAGCACTGTATTACAGAAAAACAGCAAAATGGCGATACAAGAACAAAAATTCAATTTGGTTCAATTCAGTTTATTTTTACATAGAATCTTTCACAACAGGGTCGGCCCCAGGATGATTTGCATGGGTGTGTTGTGATACATTACAACATTATCCCTTTTTTCTCATGGCACATTCCATGATACACTTAACATTCTCAAGACTATAAGAGCATTTCTCAAAACAATTAATGCATAATTAATTAATGCATATAGCACAATACTGTGGTTTACACGGAAAAGCCTGTAACTTACCCAAAACAGCATAATATAACACAAAAACAGCAAAATCGAAATACAAGAACAACAAAATGACAACAGAATAATATACTGCGATAAACCAAAAACACACAAATGCTGTACCTATAGTTAGAATGATGAGAACACATTTTGTTGTGTCAACAATAACAATTAATCACCTTTCACTTCATATCATTTTGACAGCTTGGTTAACTGTTTTGCATGTGGTGGCTAACACAATAATCACTTACATACATAGCTTTGACTGTAAAATTATTACAATGGGAAACTACGTAAACGATTTTGACCAACAAGACTAAAGCAACTGAGAATTGTGCCAAATGGTGACAATTGTAGAAATCCATTTGCATATACGTACTAAAAGATTTGGAAATTTGTGTGAATGAAGTTCTGCTGTGCAGAAGTTATGGTGTTGTTGTTTTGTAAATGTTTTGGAACATGAGAAATGCTCTAAAGCAATGAACTGTAATGGCAAAAACACATTGCAATTGATCACAATAAGTTCAGAATATGTCATAAGTGATGGAATCAGAATGTATTTTGAACAAATAATTATTCCCCATGCACAGAGCTGAGACGACCCTGGTAGTGCTATGTTTTTACCAGAAGGGGGCATAGGGTAAAACAGAGCAAGACCTCATTGGAATTCAGCCAGGTTTCATCTCAGTCCCACACTTCTGAAATATTTAGTAGCTGGGATGGATGGTAGTTCCTTGGGGTTTCCTGACATTCTCATATGGGTACACAGTGTCCACCAGCATGGAGCGCATAAACATTTCAGCTCCTCAATCACTGCGACACTTAAAGATCAATGGAAGTGTCAATCTCTCTCGCAGAAGAATGATACCATATCTGCCTTGCAGCAGTCACCATACTCTAATACAGTAACATAAGAAGTGTACTACTTATGAGGCTGTTTGTCTGCTTATTTGTAACCCAAAATATATCCAAATATGTGTCAAAAACACATCAGTAACCTTTATAGACTTAAACTGAACGTGGTGTACAATTGTACAACTCTGAAGCCTTACACGAAATCAGGAATTTTTTTGACTGAGAAAGTTTGTTGTGAGACTTATCGTGTGTGTTCTTGTGGAAGAGCCTCTGAATATTGTTTCTTCTGTAAATAAATGTTGCAGAAATTATTATGAGGTGACTTAGGCATTAAGTTGATTACTACAGTATTTTAGGTTATGAGAACTGGAAGCTATATTTACATTTATGCTTTCTTAGGCAAAACTGTTGATCCCTTAGGCATGATATGGTGCTGTATCTGTGACATGCACATACGAGAAATAAAGTTATGCTCTTCAATACCAAAAAAGTCTCATGAACAGTTTAAAATGCTTGCAAAACCTGTAAGGTTTCATACTCATCTGTGGCTATACCACATATATTTGGCACTGCCTTCAGTCTCTGTACACTGATTCAATGTTTAACTCATTCAGTATCATTTCATTTTTCCTATCCATGTTGTGCTTAGTTTCATAATGCATGTTTCATCCATCTGCTTCATTCACTTCCTATGCTTTTCTTTTTGGTAATCTCATTAGTGACTCTGGTTTTGATTTGTTTGCTTTTAGGTTTTGTGGAGCCAGTACCACATAAATAAGTTCCATTCTGTAGGAGTTCAATTTTCTCTGATATTTATTAGCATCATTATCTATGATATATTTGTCTTTGGATTTTTTATCAACAACAACTAAGGACAATAACAAAGGTGGTGTTCGTGTTTGTGTGGATATGTTTGTGTATCTGCCTGGCAGTGGTATTGATAATCATTCAGAAGGTCAAATAGAAGCAAACAAGGCCCTCGGGGGGTCTCAGAACCTTAGGAAAACAGGCAAGCTTAATGACTCTAGACCCATCAAAGCATAGCTCTGATCTTGGGTAGGCCTGTAACAGTTTTTTCTCATCATGCTGGTATCACTGTGGTTTCATTCTTGACACATGATTTCACATGAAACTGAAAGTAAGGTGTAAAAGACCCAAAATGTTGGCAATGCATGCAACTGTGCAAATAAACTTGCAATATGACTGCAGATGAGTAGCATTAATGTAAACAAAAATGAAACATGATGGGGTACAGATAAGCTTAGTGGATTAAAGATTAGTTAGAGATAGTGGGTTTGTGTCTCTCTGCTAGAGTCATTAGGAGAGGTGGCACTATAAAAAGACCATCTAAAATGCTTGGTTATGTCTCTTGAAGAAATGAGCTAATCATGTACTTCTCATTTCCATGAGTTCCTCATTGATGGAATGAACTGCATTGTTCAGGATGGAGAGTAATTAATACAGCACCCTTTTCTCTACCACCATCTGCGTGTATCCAGCCTCACCCCAGTAAGAGAGCTGGCCTTTATTGTGTCTTTCCTGGCTGGCAGCTTGACATGCTCTCGATGATGTTACACCCCCAGCAAACAGCAGCAAAGAACAGGAGACTGGTTACAAAACATGTAGAACATGGGACTTGTAGAACATATGCAGCAGGTAGTCAACACACACTGAAAAACATGAGTCTCCTCAGGAAGAACAACCCTTTTATATAGAATACATCTGCATGTTTGGTCTAGTCTAGTTTGTTTTTGAGCTGGACTTCAGAGTACTTACGACACTGAAATAACTACACAGTTTCAACCGAAATGGTGACAGCTGTCAATGGGTTCCTGGTATACTGAAATACACCATCAGCTTATTGGTCTTACACTAACAATAATCTGCAGATGACTCTGTTTGAACCTCTCCAATTTATATCGATACTCTGACCTGCTCTCACTGATGCATCCCAGAAGTCTTCAGTGAACTTCTGTAAATAGCATAAAACACTGTTATATTGGAAGTGTATAGAGAGTAAGAAGGAATTATGGAAGCACTGTACCTTGGAATGCTTCTGTGTTGCTCCATACCACATTGGATGTACAGTTTCTAAGGTAGACATATCTTATATGTTACACTGCGGTAAATGTTCAGTATTCAGAGTCCCGGCTGTAACATCTTTTTAACAAAAGCAAGTTAGGTGGATTTTAGTTAAAAATTCTTCAGGGACAGCGATGCGCACTGATCATTTTTGCAATTCAAGCCATTACACTATTTGTGTTTATTTTTGTTAATAGCTATAAAAATAGTATACTTCAACTGTAGCAAAATACTAAGCACATCCACTGCATTTCCAGATTTCTTAATGGACAAATTTTTATTAATTTTTCAGTGTTGGCAAGTGTACTAGACATTCACTTACAGTGAAGTGCCTTAATTATCCATTCATGGTACAAAGGGTATATAGTATAATAGTTCTAATAACCTTAAACCAACGTGCAATAGAGACATCTAGTAAAGCGTGCTTTGAACAGTTGACTGTGGATGACAATGCACATCAGTGCTTTTCAGTTTTTGTATTTTCATATATAATTATTACCAATTACATTTTTCATTCAGGGTGCATCGGAATAAATAATAATAATAAATGGGCTAATAACTCTAAAATTAAACAATACACAAGAAATATATTGATTATATGATTTAAGCAGTTCATTGTAGTACAGTGCACAACATTAAGTGGTTATATTTTTCAAAAAGGAAAGAAAGAAGATTTGCAGTCAATTGGCTGTTTGGAATCTATTGGCTTAAAGTTCAGCTAATTTCTAGTATGCTCACGATATCTTGTCTGCTCAAGACAATTATATTATGTATACAAGTTAAATTACACAATGTAACACAATTTTTGTTCCTGGCTTCCAAGTGTTATATTTCAACTGCTTATATCTAAAGTCTATCGAAAAATGACTACATTCAGCACAAACTTTGATTTTATGACCACAGCCCAGAAAAACAAAGTGTGTTTTCCTAACCTGTTTGCCTAAAACAACAAAAGTTTTTGTGGAACAATAGCTATTTTCTGTTTGTTTTAGCCATAACAGGTTAGGAAAACACACTTTGTACCCAGGAACAAATTAAAATAAAAAATTGTTACATACAGTATGTGATGCTCAGCCCCGCCCTTTATGTTTTTCCCGTGTTTTTCCCTCTGGCGGGGCTTGATTCGTCGTACCTGACCCTCATTGTGTTTGCCTCGTGTGAATTCTTCCTTTGATCAGCTGCCTCTTGTTTGCCCCTTGATGTCCTGCCCTATTTTAGTGAGTCTGTGTCCTGTGCCCCTTGTCGAGTATTGTTCATACCCCGTATGGTTGCTCTCACGCTTTCTCCCTCGTTTTCCCGTATACTCCCTTGTGTACTGGATAATAAACGCCCCTTTGAAGGGCTCTAACCCAGCAGCCTGCATTATGGGTCGTTCATCCCGCCGAAAGCGTGACACAGTAGTGTTATTGGTCACTTAAGATAATATCTTACAAGATAAAAGATATAGATTTTTTGGGACTAGTATACTAGCAGTTGTTTTCACAGGTGAAAATACAATAAACGCCAGAATCCGGAGCTCGGGTGAGCTGTTTGTTTTTTGATCATTTTGAGAATGCTTCTGTAAGATTTAAGGGCTCTTAAGATTTGAGGAAGGATATGTAATGTGATGTGGTTGTTTGACGATCTCCAATTTGTGTATCTGGACAATATTACTGCTGAATGGCAGATGGGCCATGTAACTTTACAATGATGGTGACCAGGTATCACATGACACATAGCTGCATATCACAAATACAGTGTGTGTTCAAAGGTCTATAGACAGAGTGAATAAAGATGTGCAACAATTTTTACATAGATCTCTGAAAACTCAAATATCTGTAGTACACTACTATCATAGCCCAATCTCCTAATTGCAGCTGTAAGTAAGCTCTAAGTAAGGTGGCAAGAGAAAACCCTATCTCATCTTGCACCTTGCCTTAATATAAATGGACACCTGCCCCCAATTTTCCAAACAGGAGTACTCTCGTCATCCAGTTGTTTTAGCTCTGTTCAAGCCCATACATCTACTCCCCCCACCCCACAACAAGTGTGTCCCCACATTTCCTCTTTCTACATAGATAACATTGAGGCGGAAACATTAAATGGGGTGCTGCAACTTCCTTGGGTCTGCCAAATTTCTCAATTGTGCTTCCTTATTGGATGCATGTTGCTGGCATCTTTTCTCATTCTGGACTTGGTCCCTACTTCTGGGAATACTAGGGGTCATCTGAAATAAACCCTACCCAGGGCTGTACCAACCATCTCTTACTCTGATTCACATCCTCCGGAACTTCAGGATGAAGCCCATCTAATGGCAAAGGCATTAAACTTACAAGGTGGTAAGTGGTTGCTGCACAATATTCATTCCTCCCGATCTGAGGTTTCAGGCAAGAGTTAAAAGTACTTTGATTTGTTAATGATGTTCTTATTGATTGTAGCTAATCCTGTGTATAGACTGTAGTACACAGTACGGCACATTTGTCTGGTTTCCTTCTGTTGCTGTTCCTCCGCTACACTTTCTCTGCTACAGGTGGCTATGCCGGAGACTCAGTGGGTTCGTCCTTTGTTTACTTCAGGGCCCCACCTCAGCCGATCGCTTCTGTCCAGTTGGGGAATGGCGTGGCAAATTCAAAGAGGCCAAGATCCCAAAGACTGGAGTCGGATGGAGAGCGAGTGGCAGAGAAAGAAAGAGTTGAGCTATTATGGGGCTGTGCCGGCAGTGGTCGTTATTCTAATTATTGTACGTGTATGAAGTTTAGTAAGCAGCGTATCACCTGTTAATACTGCCTGAATGTGCTATTGTCTTTTTTTTTATATTCTCCGACTCCATAGGATTCACGTATACCAGTAGTTATTTTCTTTATGTTACCTCCCGGTTAAAAATAACAAGGTTAATTTTTGTTCCAGTTTTTTATTGTATAAAAGGAACATGTCAGTGCAGTTGTGCAATTAAGTCTTATGGGAAATGTAAGAACTGGAGTTTGGACTCATCCTGTGATCGCCCTATATTGAAAAGTAAAATGCTGCGTCCCATTTTGAACCAATATGGGACGCAATATGTCTTGACTTTTCGTACTGCAGGATTTAATAAAAATTTTTGCTAATATAACAACTGATTATTTGCTAGTGTTATATTTTCATAAGTTTGGGATCTGGTACATTATACTGATTTTATTTCCAACCCACTGTGCCTCTGGAGCAGTTTTTTTTTTCTTGCATGCCACCGTACTAAATCAAGTGCCCTAGTTTAACGTGCCTACAAAATACTAAACCAAGCTCACAAAATCTAAAGAAAACATACAAGTCCTGGATCTGCAGTCAAGTGTTTTTAAATACGTAAATGGTAACTAAACCAATAAAAAGGCATAGGAGAATAAATGTAGAATGGTAACCCTTTTGGCAGTGGAATTATACGGGATAGTACCAGTAAGATCCATCCAGTAATTCTTGAAATGGTAGATGCTGCAGAGTGTGAAAGGAGTATGGATTAGACTACATGCAGCAATTTCTTGACAAAACAACACAAATGCATATTAGTTTTATGCATGTTTGTTTGGCCATGACAAGAAATTATTGTGCATTTTAACCTTCATACCACAAAATAAGTACAAATTAACCATCTAAAGGTGAAAATGCACAGTAATATCTTGTCAGAGTAGTAGTGCAATTGCTCATAAAATAAATATGTGCCTGTGCTGATATGACGAGAAATTGCCCCATATCATATGTGCATCCCGGATTATTACTACTACTATTGTAAAATGACACTGTTTAATGATGATTTAATGTTCGAAAGCTGTAATAATGCAGCCCAAGGTATTGGGTATGCAGCTGGAATATGGGTTTTGATGATAATGATAATGTGAAGTACTTTGAATCATGTATGCACTACAACCCTCTTACAAGCATTTCACATATTTAATACATTTTTTAACAGAAAATATACAGGCCAAACAAAAGTCAATGATCCATTTTATGTAATTCTTGAAAAATTCTCAAAAAATGGTATAACAGTAATTTCCAGTAATTTCCATGTAAAGTCATACAGCCCCATTTTGATCTCAAATTCTGAGCTCAAACCTTGACTGGTATGCTTTTGACTGCACACACAAAAATTCCAGTTAGCTAGCCAAAAATCTGTCTCACAGACACAATATGGTGTACATAAAATCTATACAATGTACCAGATTCCAAACTTGTGATAACTAACCATTTAGTTAACAGGTGATTGGGCTGTGATAGTAGTGTACTACAGATATTTGAGTTTTCAGAGATCTATGTAAAAATTGTTGGAACAAACAAAACAACCCTTTACATTAAGTACACCTTCATAATGTCTTTATAATGCTTTCATAGAACATTCAGTGTACCTTTGTAATACATTTATAATGCATTCCTGAAACATAATCAGCATGTAAGTATACCTTAACATCCTAGCAAACCTTGAGAGCTTTAGTATACATTAAACATCAACATTATATGTTGATAATAAACATTATACTCATTTAATCATGTAATGTATTACTAAGGGACGGCACGGCGGTGCGCTGGTTAGCACTGCTGACTCATGCCTCTGGAACCGGGGTTTGAGAATCTGTCCAGGTTCCATGTGTGTGGAGTTTGCATGTTCTCCCTGTGGGATTTCCTCTGGTGTCCCCCCACAGTCTAAAAATATGCTGAGGTTAATTAGAGTTACCAAATTGCCCATAGGTGTGAGTGTGTGGTGTGTTACTGTGGCCTGTGATGGGCTGGCCCCCTGTCCTGGGTTGTTCCCTGCCTGGTTACCGTAGCTTCTTGGATAGGCTCTGGATGCTACGTGGTTTCAGAAAATGGATGGACGTATTAATAAGGTTTTTTTGGGTAAGGTATGTTAAGATGTTAAGAACCCTACAAACTCTGTTATTAAATTGAAATAGTTTTTGAGTTATCATGCTAACAAAAGAATGACATAATTAAATATACTTTGCTGGTGGAAATGGTAGAAATATTTTGATCAGTAGGTTAAACTATTAACTATTAACTGTCTCTTTCTCTGGAAATCAAAATGTTCAGTATGGTCACCAGCCCTATGCTGTACTGTATTCTCTTAGTGTTGTGCACAGTGTGAGGGAATCCCTTCCTTTCAATTTTCCATCAGCTAAATGAGATAGGGATATATCCTGCACCCAATTAATTTGATGCTTGCTCTCAATCAGCAGAGGAAGTGTTGTGGCCTAATGGATATCTATCAGGCTGAAATGATTGCTATATGTGATTGGCTTACTACAAAGCCGGAGAGATGAGAAAAAGGACAAATAAACCGAGCCATCGTAAAGATGGTATTTTCTGCACTGAATCTTTTTAATGTACAGGTATGCTATCCCCCTCAATCACCCACACCAAGAACCCATTAGATAATAAAATCCTATAATGGCTGTTTTCTTGCACAGAAACACAAAGAGCTTTGTATTTATGGCATGAAATGAAATATCTATTTAGAGTACGATTTAGCATCTTTATGTAGATGCTCATGTAGGTTTCTAAAAATAAACTCTCTTGATCTCATTAAGATTGGTATTTGAGGACTAATATAGTTGCATATAATGCCTTATGCAGGTCCACTCAGATCACACTGAAACCAAGAAGCACTGATTCAGAATTTAAAGCAGCCATAAACTGAAATTGGCTGCCTCCCCTTATTGATGTTTCTTAGCTGGCTGCTGCTTTACAAAAATAAATGCTCATAAATACTGAAAAATTACACCTTTACCGCCTACTAGCAGCCCAGTAAAACATCTGCAATATCATTTAAATAATAGAGAGTACAGAATGGAATTGACTGTACATAGGCAGGATTGCCTTTGAAGAAATGGTATCTGAGAAATTCATTTTATCACAATTACATTCATTTCCATGGCCCTTTTACATAGAATAAGTATATGTTGAAAATACTTTTTTTTCACCAAGAGTGTGACTGGGATGGCAAAATGTATGCTTTGAAAATGCATCTTTCTTTCTTTCTTTCTTTCTTTCTCTCTGTCTCTTTCTTTCTTTCTATACACAGAACAATTCTACCATGCCACTTCACCTATGTCTTTCTCTTCTCACTCTTCTACATGTGATTCACATGTAATCATTCTCCCAATATTCCATTGCTTATCACACAAAATTACCCACATAATTCCATCCTACCATGAAACGAAATACCACTGTTAACATCTCATCTATTTCTTGAGTTGAGCAAGTTGGGTACAACATCAAGGCCCAATTATCTAAATATCAAGGGAGAATTCCACCCAAAATTATTAACTAATTTAAGAAATTAATTTGATCAATCCATTCACCGGCCAGTTAACAGCAAATCTCAATCTTCCACAACTCCTGCTGCATTTCTATTTATATACAAAATTATAATAGTCAGACAGACATACTCTATACTATTCCTGACTGACTTAGCCAGGTCAAGTGAGAGTAACTTTTTCTGAATTTACAGAGTCAATAGAGCCCAGTTGTACTGAATTTGTTGCTCCCTGGAGATCAATACTTAATTCTCCCAAAATTGCAATAGAAAATAGATAAAACAATTACTGACGCTGGGCCCTTGCAAAATATAGCTCATGAAATCTCAAAGCACGACAGTGGAATGAAACCAGGCTGAAAAAAATGGAGAAAAATGGAGTAAATTTGTTTTGATTCTATGTTCAGTAGCTCACCACTTATGATTTCTGAAATTAAGTGGCTGACATATTAGGCATATAGGGCTTAGGTGTAGTATATGATAATACAGTATGTAATGTATGGAATTAATTAAATTGCTAATTTTAGTGTACAGTACTCTACGGTGTAGACTGTACCATAAGGTGTGTTGAATTTATGCACCACCATTCGTTATTAAGCATTGATGTGACATGTTTATGTTTGTGACCAGGGTTTGTGTGGAAAAAAATATAAGTAAAATTACTGTATGTTGTTCTGGGTGCAAAAACATTCCTTTGTGCTTTTTGTTAGGCACCACCTTACATTGATTGCCCAAATGCTCCTGGATGATTCTGGAGTTCATACCCAACATGGCGACTAATGTGGTTGCTTTGCAATTGCAGAGGTTTTGGAAATAACAAGCAGCAGTGTGGTTTGCTCAAGCGAAGACACAGTTTGCACTGCAAGGAAATTACTTCAGATGACACCAAGTACCATTATATTGTTTTGGCACTCAGTGACGCTATGGTGTCCAAGGTGGTAAGTCTACTGGAAGATCCCCCAAACCTAAACAAATAGAAGACTTTAAAAGTGCACCTCTTACAGATGTTTGGGCTCATGGAACCAGAACAGGCATGGCAGTTGTAATCAGTGCCTGCTCTTGGAGAATTGAAACTCTCTCAATTAAAAGACCACATGCTAGCCCTTTTGGCTAAACACTGGCACATGCAAAAGAAAATTTGCACAGCCCTAGCAAACATGCCAGTTAAGGATTTTGAAGAACTAGCTATGATGACCAACAGCTTGTACTCCTGCTGCTTTCCATTTGACCCGGAGGTCGGAAGTCAGAGCTGGGAATAATGTTCCACCCGACTTAACCATGTTCCAGTACAACAAGTCAGAAAGTCATTTACAAATACCAGGGGCCTGTTTCAAAAGCAGGATTCTTGCTTAGCCAGACAATTGGTAGTCAGATTTAAGGTACCACAGTTTAAATGGCCTTTGTTAACTTAAATTTAGCCTAGGCATGCTACATGCCACTAAAACATCTGATCCATCAAGGCATGAACTCCACAAGACTTCTGAAGGTGTCCTGTGGTATCTGGCACCAAGACATCAGCAGCAAATTTGTTTAGTCCTTTAAGTTGGAAGGTGGAGCCTCCATGGATTAGACTTGACAACATATCACACAGATGCTTGATCCGATTGATATCTGGGGAATTTGGAGGCCAAGTCAACACCTTGAAGTTTTTGTCATGTTTTTTGTTTCAGCAATTTTTGCTGTGGGCACGACACATTATCCTGCTGAAAGAGGCCACTGTCACTGGGTAATACCATGGCCATGAAGAGGTGTACCAATGTTTAGGTAGGTGGTGCATGTCAAAGTATTACCCACATTATTACCAGGACCCATTATTTTGCAGCAGATCATTGCCCAGAGCATCACGCTGCCTCTGCCGGCTTGCCATATTCCGATATTGCATGCAGGTACCACCTCATCCCCAGGTAGACAACACATGCACTGGGCCGTCCACATGATGATGCAACAGAAAATATCATCAATCATCAGATCTGGCCATCTTCTTCCATTGCTCTATGATTCTGTTCTGAGGCTCATATGCTCATTATAGGTGCTTCCAGTGGTGGTAAGGGACCAGCATAAGCACTTGAACTGGTCTGCGGCTAAGCAACCTCATATGTAGCTAACTATGATGCACTGTGTGTTTTGACACAGCCATTTATGCTACTGTAGCTCTCCTGTGGGATTGGATCAGACAGACAAAGACTAGGCTTTGCTCCCCATGCACATCAATGACCCCATTGCCAATTCACCGATTGCCTTTCTTATTGGTAGGTACTGACCACTGCATACAGGAACACCCCACAGGACCTGCCATTTTGAGGAGTCTCTAACCCAGTCATCTAGTCATCATAATTTGTTGCTCAAATCCTTACGCTTGTCCATGTTTTTCTGCATCCAACACATCAACTTGCCTAATATATACAACACCTTTGACAGGTGCTATTGTAACAAGTTAATCAATGTTATATTCCTCACCTGCCAGTGCTTTTAATGGTATGGCTGATAGGTGCGTATGCGTTATTCAGTTGGCTGTGGACGGTTAAACAAAAATATATTTGGAAAACGTGTAAGTCAAAAGACACACATGTACAGAGCATACACTATAGACAGTTTTGCTTCACATATAAGTCCCTTTGGATAAAAGCATCAGCTAAACATGTAAAATATAACAAATGTTAATAATTGAGAAATATTTCACAGAAACCTTGTTTAATTGTGAAAATTTGTATACATTTCTGTTATAAGTGTATTTTTTGCATTGACATTATATTCACATAACCCTAATTTCTGTTTAGGGTTGACTGGAAGAGGACTGTATAACAAAGAAACTATTTTAAATTGTATTACACAGCTGCCAATGAAGACTACAAAATAAGATGCGTAGAAAGCAAAAATTCAAACTTTTCAGTTTCAGTTCTCAAATAAAGCATTGCATTGCACTGGTTGTATGTAGTATGTAATGAAGTATTTGTTCTTGGAAACTGTGTATTAAAATGAGGTATAGTGAACATAAAAGGCTTTACTAATACAGCCAGAAAGTAACTGACATAGAGCAGTCAGGCTTAGCTATCATCAGTAATGCAGATGTGCATGTCAGGTACCCCAACACACTTAATCCCATCTTTAAGAAGCCTCAGAGGAATTTATACCTAGTGGCAATGGGTGGGGGGTGATAAAAGACTTCACAAATTTATCACTGCTTCTCTAGTACTATGGCTAATTATATTTCAGATGCAAGGCCCTGTTCTACGCTGCTTCTCTCAGCTGTGGTATGAGGTTTTGTTGTCAGTGATATCAGTTTTAATCCATGACACCATTAGGGTTAATGGACATTTTTTTTCCAATCAGAAACAAGGGTTACTTTTTTATATCAACATCAAATCAACTTTTTTGGCCACAACAATCATATGTATTTTTTTCCGTGCTTCAGTATTTACTTTTGCCCTAATTTAAATAGATGCTCCACTTTCCCGGGGCTTTTCTATTAATATGTAGCAGCATAATAACAGTTTGATGTCCTGATTAGAGAATAATGAATTCCTATGCTTTTCACAGTCCCACTGCTCTTGTCTTTATTGTAAGAATCCATGAGTGACAGACAGCAGCAGACAGACAGTCTGGGATGTGCTGAAATTCGGTCTTGGTGGCCTCTTTATGTTATTCAGTATCCTACTTTGTGCATTCACTTACTACAAATTTCACACAGATATTTTTTTGCATAGAATTTTGAACAAACTGGAAACAAAACCGGACCACAGGGGATCAAAAAGGGAGGCTAGGGCATGGACAACAGGAACACATAACATCAATGATGCAACTGTGGAACAGGACTGGGAAGCACTTTTATACAGGGTCACCAAGGGATCAAACAAGATGCAGCTGGAGAGAGTTAACGTGAGGGCAGGCGAGAAATGCAGACCAGGTGTAGCTCATTAGAGCCATGCTAGGCAGAAACTGGAGGGGCAGGCAAGCAAGGTGTGACAGTGCCTCCCCCCCCACGAAGTACTGGGGACCAAGGGCACCAAAGGGACCGAACACCAAGGTGGACACATAGGACCTGGACACTGGACAGGACAGGGTGCGATTAGATGGATACCACTGAGGGATAGAGACCAGAGACTTGCACTGTCCCTTTCTTGGACCCCGCCAATACCGGTGACCACCCCAGAACTTGGGACTGGAGCAACCCGTGTCCTGTATAGGGGCCAGGGCCCATGGAGTGGGACCCAGGGCAAGACCCACTCTGTGTCCTCCAGTGGGACGTCCTCCTGATCCACCCTCCCTGGCCTGGAGGTGGCCTACAGTGCTGGAAAGACATCAGGCGGCCACGAAGTGGGCACTAGAGGGACATCAGAGGGTGGCCAGGTGAGAGCCTGGGGGTGACAAATGATAATATAGAGGAGGGTGCCATCGAGGAGTAACGGGATGAGGCGGGTGCTGGCTGGACATCGGGGAACAGCAACACAACTCACAAGATACCTGGAGGTGAGTAAGGCAAGACAGGACATCTGGAGATGAGCAAGGCAAAGAAGGAACATCCAGAGATGGGCTGGATGCAGAATGACCCTCTCTGGTTCAAAAGTATGGGCAAAGCAGTCTTCCCTGGTGGTTGGACCCTGAAGGTGTGGCTGGACAGCTCCCTCTGGGCTGGCCGCAGCGGAAGCCTTTCCTGGGCTAGTCACTAGAAGAACAGCGGAGAAGTCTGTGTTGGATGCCATGGGCACATGTGGCAGGCATGGCAGCAGCCTCTCCTAGAATAGGCATGGTAGCAGCAGTGAGGTCACTCTCTGGCACGGGTTCGGTCTGTTGCTTCAGTCTCCGCCTCCTGTAGCAGTTACTGGCAGAGAGCATTGGGGAGTCAGTAGGCAGGTCAGTAGCCAGCTGCAGGGGAACTAGCAGGTGGATCAGCAGCTAACTGTGGAGAGCCAGTGGGCAAATCAGCAACTAGTATCTCCTCCAAGGTCAGCAGAAAATTCCCTACATGGTTCACGTCCCAGGTCTTGGACTCTGGAGAGAGTTTCCCCAGCCAATCCTCCATCTGAATGAGCCCGTCTATCAGCTCAGGATGCCACAGAACACCCAGGTCATTGAGGTATCTGCTATGGAGGATAATGAGGTCAGGAGCTGGAGACCATGTTTGGGTCATAGCAGAAGGCTCAGGCTAAAATAGGAGCCTGAGTACTGGAAAAAGCATGCATGTACTGAGGCATAGCAGAAATGAGAGGAAGCTGGGGTGACTCAACATGAGGGCAGGAACAAGAGACGAGAAATGCAGAGCAGGCGAGGCTCGTTGAAGCCATGCTAGGAAGAAATGGGAGAGGCAGGTAGGCAGTGCATGACAGTAATCAATTTCAAGTGACGTTTCATGATCACATAAAGTGGGAATTTTTTTACTGTATTTGATTTGAATGTCATGAAAGACAATCATTAATTTGGAAAAAGATATTGCAATAGAAGGAAATGTTACCTTATAGAAATGTAATATTAAAATTTGCAAGAAAAGAATAGCCTCAATCACTCCATATAAATTGTCTGCTTCATCTGATTGTCTTCTGATAGGCTTGTCATGGTCAGAAATGGCTTCTTAATTTCCTTCTTAAATAAACCCCACATAGATAAAACCCAGCATAAACCGTTCAATATTTTTATATTGTTAATTATGACACTCGAGTTTAGGAAAAAATAACAAGTATGATTTGGTATCCAGCATGTTTTTTGGATGCAGAATGCCATGGATCATAATGACACAGCATAAGATCCAATTTAGATACAGCTGGCACTTCCAATGTTCCATTTTCTTTAGATGGTCCTCTTGAAAGTCAACTTTGCTCACTTTCACAAGATTGGTCCTTCCTAAGCAATAATGTTTTTAAAAAAGCAAAAAAATAAAATACTAATTGGGAGGAAAAGGTTCAGGGAAGGCTAGTGAATAGTCAAAGCATAATTTTAGCTTTTCCGGTTCATTTACTAAGGTCATGTCATTTGACCTAATTTTAAGTAATTTGATTTAAATAGATTGATTTGATTCTTATGCTTGGAAAATAGCTTATGTTTTTGTCTTTGCTTATCCTCCAGGTACTCTGGTTTCCTCCAGTCCAAAGACCATGACCATGATTATCCATGATAACAGTCATTGCTATTATGGGTGCATAAGCCCAGCTATACACTACTATCCAGTTTCAGGTGCGCTTATACTTTGAGCCCTTCGTTGCCAGGGATAGTCTCCAGGTCTCATATGATCCTGGTCAGGATAGGTAGTTGGACGATGGATGTGTAAATGATGTTGTGTTTTAGCAAATTTAATGACGGGCAAAAGTTGGTCTTTTTTGGAGAGGTGGAGAGAGTGAAGGGAGCTAGAGATTGGGGGGTGTAAGAGGAGTAGGGATTAGATGGGTAAATGACAGGCAAAATCATTTCCTACCCATTTTCTGTTAATAGCATAATCGGATAGTTAATTCACGCTAAAAAGATTCTCCTGATTACCTTCTGAACTGGTAGCATGACAGGCTAGGTAATCTATACTATAGAAATATCCTACTCATTACTTGTCACGTCCAAAGGTTGAAGGAAAGACCCAAATGCAGGCTGTGCAGGAGAATCCTTCTCAGGGAAGTCTCAGTCGGACAGTAAACAACAGAACACCAAACAGAACACAGAACAGAGGGACGCTAATATACAGGGCTATCGAAGGAGAAATCACAAGGCAGCTGTGGATGATTAACAGAGAGGCAATAACAAGAGGTAAGACTGACAGGTCATAGGCGTAGCTGGTATGGAGCCAAGCCCTAGGGAAAACGCAAGGATCAGACAGGCAGAGTGGGCTGGACATGACATTACCTACTGAACTGGTAGCATGATCTGCTAGATTATTTGTGATATAAAAATATCCTACCCATCACCTGTTGAGCTGGTAGCATGATTGTATATGGCAGCATGATTCAATAGACATGGCTATAAATAAGCTCTACGGTAGGACAATTCAGCAGAATAGGGCAAATCGTCAGAACTAGCCAAGGAAGATGATTATACATTCCTGTCCTAAATGTATAAAAATCAACAAATGCAAATCAACTACCATAATTTTAGCTTGCAATAACACCAGGCATGCGCGTAACTTTGCATTGGTGAAAACGTTCATAATTACATTTTGGTAGGACAGTCTCATGGGTACAAAGGTGTCAATTTCAAGTCCAGAAAGTAAAAATCCAGACCAGGACTTTGTTTCAACTAACTAGTTGAGGACTCTGTGACGGTCACTCTTTATGCTCAACTGATTGGTTGAAACAAAATCCTGGTTTGGATTTTTACTTTCTGGACCTGAAATTGACACCTCTGCATGGGTAGGAAAAAATTAATAGGAAAAAACCACCCCAAAACCATGTGTATTCCTTATATGAGGAAAAAGATACCTGTCACCTTTTAATGGGTACAATGGAACTGACAACACAACTATGGGCTTTACTGCAGTCTATCTGTTGATGTGATTTTGTAGAGTGCAACCCCAAACATTTTCTAATCTAAAACTCCAAATGCATCAGAGGTGATATTATTGTCCGGAACATCATTAAGGATAAATGAATGAATAAATGAAATAAATATGATAAATGAATAAATTATATATTTTTAAATAAACCTACAATTTGTTAAATAATTTCTACTCATTTGATTGGTAACATTTCATAATGATGTAGTTCATGAAAATACATTTGGATGCATCTTTTATTCATGTATTAGAAATTAATTACAAACTGGTTTCCCTGATGCTGGCTAATGCAGTTCTGTTATGGCAGTAATAAATTAGTCTAGATTCCTTTTTGTGTGTGGTGTGTGTGTATCCTGTATTGTCAGTCAAAGGGGTGGTTGGAGAATGCTTACCTCATCCATTATTTCTACAGACTTGCAGGGAAGCAGATACCATGAGACTCACTGTCAATGTCAATTAGCATACAGTGTGTAGCTTCATGTAGACCCCTAGACTACTGTGTATTAAAAAGCAAATGAAGTATAACCCCAATTAGAATCTCCTCCAGTGGACTATTCCATGGGTTTGCTTCAGCTGTTCCTTTCATACTATGTTTAATTAAGTCAAACCTTCCAAACCTGGTCGACAAATCTGCTTTAGTGACCAAATGAATAATCCTCAGAGATAAGTGGATAGTAGGTGTATTGCATCACATTGCTCTCAGTTTGACATAGAGCATTGTGCCAAGTTAAACACCTACACGGTGGAATCATCTTCAGCCAAAAACTTATTAATCTTCAAATGATATTCCAGTCATTAGTATGCATCTGAACTCTCAGGGCAGAATGGCCAGAAATGGAAAAAATGTACCTCCAGCATCCCTGACTTACTGGCAAACAATATGTACTTGGTACAAAGATTGTTTAATATCTATTTTTGCATCAAAAATTTAACTAAGATTCATATGTAAATATTTGTTAGCAAACATAATCTTAACAATAAACAAATTGAATTGTATTACAGAGAGCAAGGTTGGGGGAGGTGAGTAGAAGACAATTTCCCCACAGGGATTAATAAAGAATAAATCAAAATACAAAAAAAATCTAATCATACTGGGCCCCCAACTTAGGCCAGTCCAACCCTGTGCAATTGCTGTAACCACACACTCCAACCCCAAAACACATATGAACCCATTCAAAGCTTTAGCAACTTTAATTATTAATATTACCTTTGTAGGGTGGTAGCTCTGATGTATACATATTTAATGTCCTATAAAAGAGATGCTGTTATGGAAATGTATTTATTACTGTCGAAATAGAACTTGTAATACATAAATTTTGTGCATGACACTCCAGCAGAGAACTGATTTAGATAAATAAGATATATTCAAACATATTCATTTAGTTTTCTTTGAAAATAAGTAGGGTTTAAATAAGTAACGTATTTTCGACAATTTGTTGAATCCACACAACTATGGTCTACTGATCTATCTGTTAACAAAACCCAGAGATAGTTGAACTTGTCTATTTGAGGCTATAAGTCATCCCCCATCTGAGGGGGGGGGGGTTGGGTTATGAAAAATTTCCTCTGACCCTCCACATACAGCTGCTCTCCATAACTACAACTTTAGCTATTCTTCCTCTACGTTTTCGTCTTTGACCGCTAATCTGTGAAAGTCGGCAGTACCTACTGAAAACTGGAAATACATTAAATGCACATGGATAAGATTGATTTCTGCTAGCCATAAAAATCTGGGCTACACACGCACCATCTGCAGCACTCCACAGCCAACCCCAGATGATAAAATGTACAGCATGGCCCTCAGCCGCAACCAAAAGCACACACGCAAAACTGAAATATGAAGAAGTCTGTGGGTGTGCCATGATATATAATAAATAGCCAGACTAAAATTTTTTTGAAGAAATAGAATTGCCTGGTGGCAACTTTAAATAAAATGAAATCGGTAGGATATGAATACTGTGAGCTTGCTATTGTAATAAAATGGCAAATATTAAATAGACTACAAGCCAAATATATTTAATTCTGAAAATCATGAGTGCACTGAACACTGCTGATAGAGAAAGCTGCTATCATTTCTTGTTATTTTTTTTAGATAAATATAAAGCTAAATCCTTTATTTTGCACAAGTACAGGCACATTGGGATTCTTCTCTTCACTTACCCTCATCTTGCTCTCCATAGCTCAGGGGTCACAGCGCAGGGTCAGCTAACATTCGTCACTCCTAGAGCTGGGGGTTATAGGCCTTGCACAGGGGCCCCCAGACAGGTGACTACTCTGCCGAGGCTCAGTGACACAGAGACTTGGCCTGCTGAGCCACTCACATTGTTATTATTACTGCTACGTCCATTTGTTAAATACTAATAGCGCTTTGGCTTAATATTCTTCACTACAGATGTTAATACTTCTTTCAACTACTTATCATGCATTTCAGCCCTTTTTATCTACATAATTAACATTTTCCCACAAGGAAGGCTTTTTAACATCTGTTCACTGCCATCAGAACATACTGAGCATCCAAACTAACTAACCATAATGCACCCCTGAACTGAAAGTATTTAAGTTGTGAAGAGCCTGGTAGCCTGTGTTATGACCTGTTTTCTCTTGGAGTGTAATTAACATGTAAGCATGTCTATTGAGAGCTCAGAAATGCCACTTGAGTATAGCACAATTTCCTCTTGCATATATGTCATGAGAAGACATAATGTTAATTATCATTCCTATGCTGATGACACCCAATTATACATTTCAGCTTCACCTAATGACACCTCATCTATTGTCACATATAGCCAGTTGCTTCAATGAAGTAAAGATTTGGATGACTTTTTTCACGAAATGCTCAAAAAACCAAGGCAATCCTGCGGATAGGAATACTATAACCTGTGCACTCCATTCTAGAGGGTTGGACTTTTCCATCAGCAGCTCGGCTCGTAATCTAGGTGTTACATTGGATACAAGCCTCTCATTTAAATCACATGTGGATGCCATCTTGAAGGCGTGCTTCCTACAGCTATGCAACATCACCAAATTATGACGATCCCTCAATGTTCAAGACACTGAGAAATTGATACATGCGTTTGTATATAGTAGGCTAGACTATTGTAATGCTTTGTTAT
>JAODKN010000127.1:27214082-27229763 GCA_026774425.1 Petrocephalus zakoni
CGAATTAATCAAAACATTTCGGGAGACAATCAAAGCAAAACCGAGAAATATAACCATAAGCCGATTTACACACAGGCTACCTAGACTATTCATTATGAGTTCAAATTAAGTTTACTTATAACCCGTGGTGTAGTCTACGTGATACGCGGGTATACGGCGTATACCCACTGGAAAAAAGTAAACTACACCACTGGTACCACCTATACCATCACATGAGTCACAAAAAATGCCACTAATTTTATCGCAAAGTCATATTCATGGTGACATGTTTCATGGTTAAGTTCATGAAGTTTTGTCTGTTTTTATTTTGTGCTGCTAAGATACCTGAAAGTAAAATATTTTGGTAAACTTGGGATGATCTAATTTCAGCTTGTCAATGAGGATTTGCTGATAAGCATATTCCATGGTCGTGGTATGATCAAGAGTTTATTCAAGAGTTTATGAAGCTTTCATCCATAATGCACTATAGATACATTTATAATGCAGTACAAAACATCCTTAATGCTTATACCCGCAGTATAATGCATTATGAAGGAATCTATAGTGCATTATAGATGAGAGCTTCATAAAGCTTTCATAATGCACAATAACCACGGCTGTTATGTGTTATGTCTTTTGATGAATATTTACTACAAGTGGAATTTCACAGAAAACTCCAATGACAGTAATTCAATATGATTTCTGAAAAAGTATTAAAAATCAGCCATATCGATCACTTCGAAGGTGCAGAAAGAACCTCAACACCTGAAACACGTCCTTCTGGAAACACGATAACACCAACACCCTCAGCAGCCTTCATGTCATGTCACGGAAAGTCTCCCACTTCACATTACAATCATCAGTTGCATCCAAGTCTGCATGTTCCTCACACAAACTGCTTGCAAACTCATTAGAAATCAAAATTTGTCTAATCTTGGAGTCAGGCCAGGTGCAGCCCTATTCTTGTTGTTGGTGGTAGCCTACTGAACCTAAGCTGGATCTTCAGAGTAGCAACAATAAGTCTGTGGTCAGAATTTACAAACTGGGCACTTCTGTGGCCCAGCAGTTCTGTAGGAGCCTCCAGTGTCTGCCCATGAGGATGTGATCAAATTCCTTCTCTGTACCACCAGTATTGGAGTACCAAGTCCAACGATGCAGCTCAGGGCACTGGAACCAGGATCCAGCGATCTGCAACCCCTGACCTTTAAGGTACTCAGAGACTGGCTTGATTTTCCACTTGACACTTGAGCACCAATGATGGGTTGCCCTGTATTTCAAATGGAAAGTGTTGAACAGCCAGGGTCACCAATCCTGTTCTTGGCAGATCTGGTAAAAGGGGGAGACAAAAAAGAAAGAAATTAGAGATCCACATCACATTTGCACGTAACAGTTATACCATTCTTTTACAATAAATTTGTGATACCTTTTAGTAAGTGTCATTTTGATACATGTTCAGGTTCAGCTTTCTGAAAACTGCAATATCACATTTGGATGTATAGAGGCACATAACATGTGACGTGTGCGTGACATGGCCTCCAGAACACGTAGTGAAAAATGTATGGTGTGTAATGGTCATTTACATGTGACACACCCAAATTTTGGTGCATTTAGCACTTCAATCCCAAACTTTAGTAGGGCAGGGTTTAAAAAATCAATTTCCTGATCTGAATCAATCCTCGTTTGCATAATCCAATATCCAAAAAAATAAAAGTTTTTTTTTAAATATATGCCTTTTACAGTCTATGGCCTTTTTCTATAGGTGTGCGTAGCCAGCCTCAGTAATGAGATCCATCAGACAAAAACAGATTTAAAAACCCAAAATAACTATAGCCAAACAGTAGTTATTATATAAGCAATTTCCTCTGGGATGTGAAGATGTGTATGACCATGTGAAGTCATAAATGTAATTTCTCCTTAGATCAAATGTTCTGCTACCTAGATATTTTACATAAACATGATCCATAAATCTGCGTACCAGAACCAAACCTAATGAAAATTAAACACTTGCAAACAAACAAAGTTGTTAAATTTGCAAAAAATCTTCATTAAATTGGGCAGTGTGAAAATACAAGTCAAATTGTGTCCCATATTAGTTTTCAATGGGGCAAAACATTTTTTTTTTTCAATATAGGGAAATCGTGTAATATACAGGTTGGGTGAAAACTCTTATCCTCACATTTTCCAAAATATTTATTTGTGCAATTGCACCGACATGTTCCTTTTGCACAATTAAAAAACTTAACAAAAATGAATGTTATTTACAGTATTCAGTTCAATTCAATTTTATTTGTACAGCGCATTTTCACAATATTACATTGTCACAAAGTGCTTTACAGTATCTCTGCCCAACGACCCCAGTGAGCAAGCCACAGGCGACAGTAGCAAGGAAAAACTCCCTAGAAGGAAGAAACCTTGGGAGCAATAAGACAATAAGACCAACGCTAAAATTACCTACAGAGATCCAGGTATCGATATCCAAAGTTAGTTAGCAATGTACACTCAGTGACAAAAAAAGTTAAGCACCCAAAATGGACTGGTGGAAATGAATTGACACATGGTGAAAGGTTGTGTTACTGTATCGCAATGATTATAATATCAGATCAAACGACAACAGAGTTGCGCACACTGCCCATATCAGTAGGATGTGGCACATCCCGGGGCCTGGATACATGTGCTGATATGGTGCGGAAGGGAGTCATACAGCCGTTGTAGCCTCTCCTGCGGCAAGTCGCCCACAGCTGTTGTAATTGGCTCTTGAGATCCTGCTGATTGCCACTGGGTCTGAGTTTACATCCGAGCTGATCCTACACATGTTCAGTTGGGTAATGATCGGGGGACCTCAGCATGATGCAGGCAGTCCATAGACACAAGTGCCATGTGTGGAAGGGTGTTGTCTTATTGAAAGACTGTACCAGGGTTAAGGAGGGGTAAGACATGTGGACACAGGATGTAACTGACGTACCGCTGTGATGTCAGGGTCCCCCGAAGGCATACCCTATGGCTCGCCACACCATGATTCCAGGAGTAACACCGGTGTGTCTCTCCACAACATTGGCAGAATTGGTCCTCTCCCCTCTGCGCCACCATACGCTCACACAACGGTCATCTGGGTTATGCAGAACCTAGATTCATCACTGAACATGGTACAACATCACTCACACACATCATCAGTCTATGCCTCCTGGTTACGGCACCACTCCAAACACAGCTGTCTCTCCACTGGTGTTAACGGCAGCTTACACATGGGATGGTGAACCTGTATTCCGCCTGATTCCAGTCATCAAGACAGAGTGTTGTTGAGCCGCAGATGTCACGGAATTCTGTAATGCTTGTCACACAATACGACGATCCTTCCTTGGTATGGTCTGTTTTGGGCGACCGGAACCTTCACGACGTGTTTGGGTGCCCTCACATGCCAATTGGTTCCAAGACTGGGCAACTGTGACATATGCATGCCCCACATGCCTGGCAATTGCACAATACGATCACATGGCCTCATGCAAACCCACAATGCGACCCCTATCAACCTTCGTCAAGTGCTGGTAATGCTGTCTAATGCATCTACAAGGCATCCTCTGTGTTTGGTGACTAGACACGCTAGCTTCTTGCAAAGTGAAATATTTAAATACCCATGACGGGTCTGCATTAAATAGACAAGGACAATATGCAAGCATCCCACTATCTGGATGTTCCAATCAGGGTTGGCTTTCCCGAAAGCGAATATGATAAGTAAAGATTGAGCGAGGTCTACACACATTTCCCATAACCCTTTGTTATTTCAGAATTAACGAACACAGTAGTAGTACTTTGTTGGATCCTCCCCAGCCTCAGAGTGAGAAAAGCATAGATTGTTAATAAAGGATATTTATTGATCCCTGTGGGAGACAATGCAAGTATGAATAGGGTTGAGGATTCCATCCACTGCACCTACAATGACAGGTGTGCCTGCAATGGCATGAAAACCAGTTTTACTGTGATGCAAGGCATCCTCTCCTGCTGAACATTGTATATAGTTGTGCAGTGCAACAGGAATGCCTTGCTGAGGCCATGTCCATCTGTAGGTCTGCAGTAATCCACCAATAGCGTAGCAGCAGAAATCTGTTAAAAGCTGCACAGTGCACTGAGAGCAAAATTCCACTTTTCAATTTATCATACACCAGACCGAGGTGGCTCATTATTTCACCCTGGGCCAGCCAGTACTTCTCTATGAATTGATCATTACTAAGATGGTCCAAGGGGTTCATGGCCACCCGCAAAACAGCATTTAAATGAGAAACTTGGCTACCTGGACGGCACTGTCTTGGTGTCTTGGGTTGACATATTTCTCTGCCATTGCTGGTCGTGAGGGGTGATTCACCTTCCCAATTCAAAAGATGTGACTGAATGCCATGTAATTTTGATTGTTTAGCTCATTATGTAGCCTACCAGGGTGGTTCAGAATTTATGAATTGTGCCCTATTCCATTCATCAATTGGATTTTGAATTGATTTGGCCACACCCTGTTCAAGTACAAGATGTTGAACTGGAATGACAGTAAGAAGAATTTAACTCACCTCAATTCAAAGCAATTAATTGGCATCATACAATACAGGAATGTCATTTAATCTAGCAAAGCATAAATAATTACATAATAGATTTACTTCCAATATGGATGGTGTATATTATCACGCCGATGGCAGGATTTACGACCCATGAATGCAGGCTGTGGGGTTAAGCCCTTTCAAGGGCGTTTATTCGACGGATACAGGGTAATCAGGGTAAACACAGGAGCCGACATAGACGCGAGCGTAATAGCATCGACAAGGACCGACCGGGAAGACAGGACTAGGGCGGACTAAATACACCGAAATGCTAACAGCAGACAGGAAACAGCTGGGAACGGGAGGATTCCCACGAGGGCAAGGAGGGGGCATGGCACACAGGAGGAGCAGTCGGGCAGGGCATGACACAACCCCCCCAAAGGCACGCACACCGGGCATACCCAAGAGGAGGGCGAAGATGGGACTGGGGACACGGGACCTGGAAAACAGAAGCAAAACACGTCAACGAGACCCAGGGAACAAAAATTGAGACGCAGAACAGGCAAACAGGGAGCAGGACGGACAACAACTAGCACACGACAGGCAGGGATAGCAGTCACAGGGGCAGCAAAACCGGGGAGACAGGAGGAACACCAGGAACAAAGGGACCAGGAGGCACAAAGGGACCAGGAGGCACAAAAGGACCAGGAGAAAACCAGGGGCCGGGGGAAAACGGGGAGCCCGAGGGAGCCCACCCCGGCGAGGGGCGGCAGCCGCAGGGGCAGCAGGCGACCGGGAGGCAGGAGCAGGAGGGAACCCCAAAGGGCCCGACGAGGGAGAAGGAGGGGCGGGCAAAGGGGACGAGGAGGGAGTCGAAGGGGCCACCCAGGAAGGCGAGGTGGGAGGAACAGCTGCCGCAGGCGACGGCACAGCCACAGCCAGCGAAGGCGCAGCCACAGCTGACGAAGGCGTCGCCGACCGAGGAGGTAGGAGGGGGGGCGCCACAGGCGACCGATGAGGTGTCGGAGGCCTCAGAGGGGGACCCACAGGCGACTGCCGAGCAGGAGCCGGAGGGACCGCGGGCGCCCCACGAGCCCCCAACAGGGCAACCGAGGGCGAGCCAGGGGGCAGGGCAGGCAGGAACTGGCCCCGACGTAAGTGACCCCACCCTTTCCAAGATCTGGAGAGGTGGGGCCACCGCCGGGTTTTGCCCCTCTGCGGGCGTGGAGGAGTCCCCCCGCCAAACGAGTCCCCGGTCCTCCCCCTCAGAGGAAGGAGTGGAGTCAGGAGGCGCCGGAGCCGGGACTGGAACGGTGGGAGGGGCCGGAGCTGGGACTGGAATGGGAGGAGGCGGCGGAAGCGCCGGAGCGGGTTCAGGAAGCACGGGAGGCAACGAAACAGGAGGCGCCAGAGTGGAACCAGGAACAGGAGGCGCCAGAGCGGGACCAGGAACAGGAGGCACCAGAGCGGGACCAGGAACAGGAACCAGCAGTACGGGAGCCGGAGGGGCTGCCACGACTTCTCCCGAAGCCGTTGGGGGCGCGGCGGCAATCTCACCCGGAACAACCGGGGGCGCGGTGGCGACATCACCCGGAGCAGGCGGCGATACAGGAGCCGGCAGCACAGGAACAGGCGGAAGCGCTGTGGCGCCATCTTCCGGATGCATCGGGGGCGCGGCGGCGCCATCTCCCGGATGCATCAGTACTCATCTCCACCGCTGAGGAGATGAGTACCCCTGGTACGTAGGGGTGTCGCCCGCGAAGAGGGAGACTGAGCCCATGTAAAGCTCGGGGGAGGAGGCGGAGCACCCCGGAGGGACCCCTGCAGCCCGGGTCAGCGGCGTTTGCCGCAGCCGACGCTGGGCTTCTCGGACCTCCTCCGCTACCCGCGAGAGGCGGCCTTCCAGCTGACGCCACTGTTCCGCTGGGGCTCCCGGGGTGATCGAAAACAGTTGGTCCTCTAACTGGTCGATCACGGGGATCAGCGGGTGCTCTTCCCGGAGGTCGAGGCTCGAGAGCAGCTCCTCGAACCGGGTCCAAAGGTCTTGCCTGTCTGGACTGGAGGAGCGGGTTGGACGGCGGGCAGTGCCTCGATGGTCACAGGGAGCTGGCAGGACGGAGATGAGCGGAGGCGGGTCGTCCTCCTCCAACTCGACTCTCTGCTGCCAGAGCCAGGCATCCTGCAGGTAGGGAGGTTCAGCAGGAGCCTGGTCACAGCCGCTGGGTCGCTTGTTTGGGTCGGTCTTTCTGTCATGCTGGCAGCAGGATTTACGACCCATGAATGCAGGCTGTGGGGTTAAGTCCTTTCAAGGGGCGTTTATTCGACGGATACAGGGTAATCACGGCAAACACAGGAGCCAACATAGACGCGAGCGTAAGAGCATCGACATCGACAAAGATAGACCGGGGAGACAGGACTAAATACACCGAAACGCTAACAGCAGACAGGAAACAGCTGGGAACGGGAGGATTCCCACGAGGGCAAGGAGGGGGCGTATATATGACATATATATTTACCTTATTTACCTGTGAGTGAACTTTATATTTGTATAATTGCAAAATAAACATGTTGTAATTGTTTAGCCTATTCTAACAATGCACATTTGGTTTAAGGTTTGGTTTAAATCCCTTTCTATGCGCATGTATTTATTGTCTTTGCATATTTAGCTGTTTATGTGTGTTACTGTACACAAAATGACAGCTAAATTATTTATTCTATAGATGAAATTTCAAATGTGGGGTCCATTCTTGGGCCTCTCCTATTCAACATCTACATACTCCCCCTTGCTCAGATTATGGAAGACTATAACATCTCTTACCATAATTATGCAGATGATACACAACTATACATTAAAGTGTCACCATGTGACTATGGTCCTTTAGATTCACTGAATAAGTGCATGGAACAAATCATGAAATGGATGTGCCAGAATTTTCTGCAGCTGAACATGAAATAATTGTTTTTGGCCCAAAAAAAGAATGACTGAAAGTCATTGCCCACCTTGAATCCATGACAATAAAACCTACAAAGTTGCACTTACCTTATGTATATGAATTTATGTGAAATCAATCACATTTTCATACTACTTCCTTATACTCAAAGTCAAAGTCAAAAAAGAATGACTGAAAGTCATTGCCCACCTTGAATCCATGACAATAAAACCTACAAATCAAGCCAGAAATCTTGGTGTAGTTCTGGACTCAGACTTTAACTTCAACAGTCATATAAAGTCAATCACAAAATCAGCCTACTACCACCTGAAAAACATAGCACGGATTAAAGGATTTCTGTCCAAACAAGATACGGAAAAGTTTGTTCATGCATTTATCTTTAGCAGGTTGGACTATTGCAACGGTGTCTTACAGGTCTTGGTAAAAAATCAATCAGACAGCTGCAGCTCATCCAGAATGCTGCCACAAGAGTCCTCACTAAGACCAAAAAAGTTGAGCATATCACATCCATCCTAAAATCACTGCACTGGCTTCCAGTGCATCTCAGTATTGATTTTAAGGTGTTACTACTTGTGTACAAAGCACAAAATGGTCTCGGGCATAAATACATTTCTGATCTATTAGGACGGTATGAAGTATCCAGACCCCTTAGGTCGTCTGGAAAAGGCCTGCTCAGTGTTCCCAGAATCAAGACCAAGCAGGGTGATGCAGCATTTAGTTTCTATGCTCCCTGTCTGTGGAACCAGCTTCCTGAAGATCTGAGGTCTTATTTAAGTCAGGGCTTAAAACATTTCTGTTTGCTGCAGCTTTTCAATAAATTAAATTGGTTTAGTCATATTCTGTCATTACAAAACGTAACTTCTTTTCAATTACATACTTATTTGTCTATTTTGGCTTCTTATTATTACTATCTATTTGTTCATTTTAATTAATTTATTTTTTCCTTATCTTTTAAATGTGATTTTGATATTTTTATTTGAATGTATTCCTGTCTTTGTAAAGCACTTTGAATTGTCTTGTGTCTGAATTGTGCTATATAAATAAACTTGCCTTGCCTTTCCTTGCCTTGAATAACAGGAATATGCACAGACTTTTCAGGCAGGTGCTCAAACAGAAGGGCATGGCCAGCAGGTAATTCTTTTGCTGCCACAAAAATTCATGATTGCGTGAGGGAGGGCGGGTATGTCCAGGATTCAGTGTATACTGTTTTTGCTGTTATGCTGAGTAATTCATATTGTATTATTAAGCTGCATTGTTAAAGTTGCACTTACCTTATGTATATGAATTTATGTGAAATCAATCACATTTTCATACTACTTCCTTATACTCAAAGTCAAATTGTGATTCTACAGATTTATTTTCCACCTTTATATTCACTTTAATATGTGTATATGTACCATAAGACTTTTGGATTTTTATTTATACATTTAATTTATACATTACATCAAGGCAATCAAATCATATACTTAACATATGTTATATAAGAAGACCACAACTTATAATATGCCCTTTACACACAGTATCTCATGTTAATATATCTAACTCAAATAAATGATAGCTAAGAAGATTACCTGAATTATGGCCAGCAGCCACCTTCAGTGACTGACAAAATTTGTGGTAATGTACACAATCACATTAAAATGAAGAAAGTAAATTACACAAGGAGGTTCATAAGGACCTTGCTGAAATCAGGAAATTTGTGTGTGTGCAGGAATGCTTACATTTATATAATAATTTTATCTTCTTGAGCTAAACTCCTTTACCCCATGATGATGGTTTCTGAAAAGAAGATTTCAGCACATTGGTGAGTCTGCAGCTTGCATGTTAATGAAGAAAAAAAAACAGTACAGTGTGGGAGATGGTGGACAAAGGTCCGGACCAGCCTACATTATTGATGTTACTCAAGAGGGTGTTTGTAGCGATAGCATTGCATTTTTTCACTTTCATTAAAAAAGAGGCAAATAACCATGTATAATGTGCACCAACTGTCAATAAATGCTTTTGCATATCATTGTCACAGTTACATTGCAGATCATCAGTGACTAAGGCTCTGTGTAGGCTTCAAATGAGAAAATACTGTAAATATAATCAAAAGAGCAACTGTGGTGAACTGTCTTGAATATGGGCAAACTGAGTGTGTGTCTTAAAAATGCACATTAAGATTTCATTGAAAAATGTAACTTACACATTTTAATATATGTGGGGATATTTAGGAAGCATTTGGTGCTTCTTTTTACATTTTATTTACTTCAACATAGCATGAGCTTTTATTCAAAATTATACTTTTTTTCTTTTTTTTAGAAAACGGGGTCAGACAGTCCCTAGAGCAACTGGGGGTTAAGGGCCTTGCTCGAGGGAACAACACTAAAATCATCCCTCTGATCCTAGGATTTGAACAAGCAAACCTTCCGATCATATAACTTGATAAGCCACAATTTACCCCCAGCAGTGTAACTATTGGGCTGGCTTTAACCTTACACAAAGGAGGGCCTTCAGATTATCAGAACAGAACAGACTATCTCTGTTTGACATACTGAAGATACTAACCAACATTCAGACCCCTGTATGTTTCTGTTGTTTTGAGTATTACATAAATGTGTTAAAATTTCCAGAAAAACAATAACAGATATTTTCTTGTTATTCAGTTATTAGTATATTTTCAGATCCTGAATCCAGGGACACAAAGCCATGTTTGCCCCTGTTTCTACTGGATACTGAGCTTGTCTTTCTGACTTCCTTAGTCATAAAGGTGTGGACAAAAATTCTGGACCGGGTCACAGGGGGTTCTGGAGCCTTTCCTAAGCAGCATAAGGCACATGGCAGGGGTACACCCTGGACAGGATGCCAGTCCATCACAAGGCACAAACACACTCAAAATCACAAACTGCATGCAATTTAGTGTTGCCAGTTAACTTAACTGCATTCAACAGTTAACTGCATTCAAATCTCCAACCCTGGATGTGTGAGGTAAAGAACTTTTAAGTAATTTTAAAATATCTGAAAAGTAACTTGAAGTATGTTTTAAACTGTCGTTCTTAAAACAAAAATTCAGCTGTTTGATAGCTGCTGTCTGTCTTTTTTTTCTTTTCTAGTCGAAAAGAATTCATCTTATATGGTTTGTCAGGGTGTACAGTGTTTTTTTAACTATGACACTCAGATTAGGATATGAATATAGAGTACATAGGTTAAAATATTACTGTTAGAAAGCTAAGTAGGTCCTGTTTTACCAGATGTCAATGCCTTTTGCAGCCACTGGTTTTAATTCAACTACATACCATTTCATGCCTGGCATTAAAAAAGAACCCAGAAGGCAAAAACAAATAAAAGTAAATGGTACACCAGAAAAAAGCAGAATCCCAATTTTAATTCAGAACACAAACCAAGCATATTGTACTCTTTGTGGGTCACTGTGATATTATGTTTCAACCTGAATTCATTATATTCACAGAGAGATAATTGTTATATCATACATCATGAATATAAATTAAACCATTCCTTCTTTGTGGATTGTTTTATTGGTACCCGAGGATATCCAGGGTAATTTATACTGCATGAAATCGTGGTCAGAATGATGACTAATTGGACATGTACATACACACACAGACATAGAAAAAAACAAAGCTGTTAGAGCATCATGTGGGAAAATCATACTGTGGGGGGTATATTTCCTGTGTTCTTCTGTTCCATAGGAATTGTAGAAGTTTTTGCCACAAATTTCTTATCATAAATGTAATAAATAACGAATGGATGACAGACATAAATTTTCAAGATTCCCAAATTGCTTCACAGAAGCAATGGGGAGCCACCACCACTGTGTAGCAACCTCCTGGACGATGTGATGGTAGCCATTCTGCACCAGTACACTCACCACACAATATGTGGTGAAGGGGCAGGAGATAATTCACTAATTAGATATAGGGGAAGCCAGAAAGCCACAGAGGACAATTTTCGCCAGGACATTCTGGAGAAACTTGGATGAAACTTAGATGGTTCATATTGTACTTTATTCCCCACACTGGTTTGCTTAGCACTGACAACAGAATCTGGAGCGGATCCTAAAAAGAGATTTTAGACAGGTTTTTGAATTTAACAATTTGCATTACTATAAATTCCCAGGTGATGGTGGGCAGGGAAGGGGGGAGCATCACTGAAAACAGTACTCAGTCAATTCCAGTGGCATTGTCCTTTATTTTCTGTACCATACAGCAGCAAAACTCTAAAGTTAAGTCCGTAACTCCTCATTTTTTTTCCAAAATTATATTATGTATTCCTCAAACAGAGAGACAGTACAAACAGGTGGAAGATGGATGGATATTTTTATTCCAATTCGTACTGATATCTATGAGCAGTAAAATGTATTTACACTCTACTCTTTACTTTTTAAATTTGAATTGCAAAATTTGCTCCATTTTGTCTTTCAGTCATTTTATTCATTTATTTCCTACTGGCTATGATCCAGAGCTGATGAGGTTTAGTTGACAGGCAAGTGGGATGTCCAAGATAATGCATAGCTTTGGGAACTACATTCAGGACACATGTACATTTAAGTACCTTGTCAAAATGTCTGAATGTCTATCACTGTTGATTATGAGGGACACACTCCAAGCTTTTGCCCTTGGCTAAAACCCAAATATTCATTCACTGAATGAAATGTTAGATAATACTGATTAATAGCTGATCCTTTTCTGTGTATATTAGTGACCTCAAAATCATCCCTTCACTGGACTTTGGATAGCTCATTTCAAATATCAAGTAATGAGAGAAGGGTGAATAGTGAAGGGACATTATGGGGGAAATATAAGTTGCATTTGCAGTTGTGAAAATACCACAGATGCAATTGATTTATATATTAACCTGTTTCTCCAAAAACTCTACTTTAAAGGGTGAGATTGGGACATGTTGACTAGTCAATGTAATTTTCTTATTAAAAATGTACTGACAGCATCTGTTCCCATATTGAAGTCTGAATTGTCGTCTTTTATTGCTCTGTAATTGCTTGCCATTGCTGCTGTGCCAGCTGTGCCCTCTTTGGTGTCCCACTACCCCTTTAACTATGCTGTACTGCTGACCAAGAAATCAGCCAATCAGCTGTACAGGCTCGTGCACTGGTACTTTCCCTCTTCATAACATTACTTTCTGGTTTGAAAGTTTTATTTTATATACTTTGTTCTGTTTCATCAGAATGCCTGCAACGAGAAGACTGAAGGACTGCCAAACAGCTGTCTTGTGTGAACATTCATTAGTTACTTTACTTTAAAGCATAAGCATTTCTACTGATAGTTTAGGAACTTGAATACCCTTGTGCCCTAAATATTCATTTAAGAAAGCCTTGGAAACTCATTCTCCATCTGTCGTTTGTAATTGTGGATGACAGACATAAAAAGTGACAAAGGCAGCCCTTCTATCCTATCCCCAGAAGTCTTATCAAAGGCATTCCTATTGGCTGCCTGCGACCTTCTACACAGACTCCTGCCTATTGCTGCTGCCACAACAACTGTTGTATCAAATATAAATAGACCATTTTAAGTGAATTTCTCATTCAACAAACAGCCCATGTCAGACTCAAAATACAGCTAACCTTTTCTTGTGGGGAGGTCTTTCCAGGCCTAGAGCAAAAATTTGGAAGGTGCCAGCTCCTCCCCCTGATTAATAGTGTTTGCAGACTACTGCAGTAATCTTACTCTAGCACCATTTATTGGCAAACCATGCATCATTCATGCCTTCCCCATCTTTGAGTATTAAAATCAAAATTGATAAAGGCATAATGTGACCACAGAGTGACCATAATTATACCTGATTATGACCATATGTGGAATTTCACTCAGTTCAAATTTAATTTTTTTGTCTAAATTAACTACAAGCTGCCTACTGAAATGGTAAAAAAATGGCAGCATTATTAACTAGTCCTAGTAATCTCCACTATATGAAAAACATTAATGAAGTAGAAACTGCTCATATAGTGTTGACAGTTATAATAACCAGTTGCTTATATGGATCAAAAAGCTTTGGACAGAATCATTCCTGTACAAATACTGTTTAAATAATTCACATACTGTATAGTATTATAATGAAATAGTCCTCTTGCAGTGTTCATTTGTGGTCATTCTTTCTCGGACTTTAGTTTGATAGCCCTACTTTTCTTTGCTACGTCTCCTTCTGACTAGCTAGCTGAGGCTAACGCTGCATGCACAAAAAACATGACTTGGAAAAGGAAGTAATTTTCTCTCAGTGACAAATATAAGACTTATCAAAGCTTATGATAAACTGCCAGAAACAAGCCATTGAGATGCAATGAAACAACAATAAGCTATATTTTATATACAGTATTGGACTTTACTGTAGCGTGTTTGAATTTGTTGGTTTGATAATTTGTGCAGTACTGTAATTTGAAAAGCATTTGAAACAACTATACTGTATTTTTTTTAATAGCGACGGTCTGTTTAACTTATATTAATGTAATAAACATACAAATGTCAATGAGGTGGTAATCTGAATAATCGATTATAGTAATCATCCACGTATAGCAATAAATTTCACCCAAACAGACGGGATCACCATAAGTGGTTTCCACTGCATTAAAAGTGCTTCGTAACGCTGATGACCTGAAGATGTTTTCTCTATTTTAAATGAACAGTGTATCTAGTATGTACAATACCTGTACAGGTAATATTAAATTAATTTTGGAAAAAAACTTTTGGAATACCAAATCTTAACTTTAGAACGAAAAATAATTTTATCTGACAAGATTCACAAGAACATACACAAAGTTAAGCATATCACTATTAAAAGACAACCAAAGGCAATCGTGGCACGTAGATAGATAGTGTAGATCCATACTCCAACTCCACAATCCATGAGAGCGCAGAATGTTTTTGATGCAGCATTCCCAAATAAAGTGGGCAAAAAAACGCGTTGTGGCGAGTGGTCGAAACATTTTAATAAAGAAGATGACCACTCTTCTAAAATGAGATACTCTCTTTATTTTAAGTCCCTGGCACAGACAAGGAAACCAATAGTTTACACCACACTCATGGTTACATGCTCGCAAAAGGCACAAATTCCACTGCAAATATTACACAGTTACGACATTTACAATGAACATAAAGACACAAATACATTAATTTGCACAAATTAAAGATACGTGTAGACAATGGGTGCGATCGTATTGCTGAAACAATGTTGAATACGTATGCGGCAACCTTTTGCCAGACGGATTTTAGGCCAGGGGTGTCAAACTCCAGTCCTGGAAGGCTAGTGCTCTGTGTAATTTAGTTCTTTCCCTGTTCCACCAGAAATGATTGAGCTGAAGAGGTGTGTCGTAATTAGCACAAGGAGCTGTGAGGCGTTGAATCAGGTGTGTTAAATGAGGGTAAACCCAAAAATGTGCAGGGCTCCGGCCCTGCAGGACTGGAGTTTGGCATCCCTGATTTAGGCCATCTACTGTTGGATAATGACATTTAAATTCTGATGACCCCAGTTTCTTAGTTTCTTATTCACGCCAGTACATAAGTAGGAAAATGGCAGGCATATCAGAGAGTATTGAACCATCAGGGGCGTACGGAATGGTTCCATAAAATACCGTGTACCGTTACACCCCGATATATGATTAACATAAAATACACACAGACATTTTTTGGAAATTTGGAAAACTCCATTTTAAAAACTCAGCAGTCAATGTCACATATCAATCCTGTCAAATTTGCGTTGACAAAGATGTAACCTGAACGATTAGTTCTAACTTAACTTATTAAAACAAAGCAATTGAGCAATCCTTGCACTGAAAAGACCAACAAACATCAGAAATATTATGGCTTGGTGGATGATAAAAGGAATACATTCGTTGTTACAAAATCCCATATTGTTACGTATATGTACAGAATGTCAGTTAAGGTTGTATCAAATCATTTTTGCAAAACAATAGAAATACGTGGCAAGAGCCTTTGTTGCAAGTATACTTCAGAAAACAAGACACAGATAAGTGTTTATCGATAAAAAAGATACGATATACTATGTATAAACTCAAATAGCTTTCAACTAGAGATCGACCGATATATCGATTCACCGATATTTTTCCCGATATTTAAGTATTTTGCCATAATCGATTATCGGTTTTGTAATATCGGGTTCACCGATAAACGCCGCCATCTTGTGGGTGGATCGCCATTGCAGCATGGCGTCTGAGGGGAAACAACAACTGCCTGCACAGGTAAAGTATACTTACTTGCTTTGCT
>JAODKN010000127.1:27239442-27251349 GCA_026774425.1 Petrocephalus zakoni
TCCGTAAGCAAGTGAACAATCCAAAATTTGCTGTGACTCATCACCCACACAATGGTATGGTAACTAGTTCTGTTACCTTCAGACAGGTTGAATTGTCCTCTCCCACACTGCAAATGGCACAACAGGTTGGAGAATCTTCGAAAAGCAAGTTTGTCTATAGCATCACATTGTCTGTATGGGTGCTTTTCCATCACACCAGGTACCATACTTTTGTTACTTTCCCTTTTCTGTTGATTTCCACACAAGTTCCAGTACCTAAAGTACCAAACCAGCTGTAGAACCTTTTGGTATTTTCAGGTGGGTCTTTCTCTTTCTTTGTCAATTTAGTTATGCATTTAGCCCGTCTCTGAAACTCAATACAACCAAAGTTACAAAGTCAGAAAACAATGAGAAATGAGGTGTGTAAAAAAAGAAAATAAAAAATTATAATTGATGTGTGGACAGAGGAAGAGACCCAAGCTTTTATTGCGATCTGCTCAGAAGAACAGATTCAACAAGATCAGTATGGCAAGACAAGAAATAAAAAAAATCAGTCCAACAGATCTTCCATGTCTTTTTCTTTTTTAAACCCTTATGCACATACATTGGGTCTTTAGTGACCTGGCATATACTTATTTAAAAATAAAGCCACAAGTCACCGTAACTGCAAACTTTTATTGAATACCTCAACCCTAAACACTAACAACAGTTTCTAAACAAATTGAACTTTTTACATCGTCATGATAACGATGGTCATATGATTTGGTGTGGCCACCGTTCCCAGATTATGCCGCATACTCTTCATCCACAACAATTTACTGTACATTTAAGGCAAAATGGCTTAAAATTGTTTTATGATCATTTAATTGGCAAAAAAGTACCAGGGCGCTAGTAACCTGAGTATGGTAAACTATTATTAAAACTGCTTGTCCCCCCAATAATAGGACTTTTCTGTAAATAATCTCTGACTGTGAAATGGGTAGGTAATTCACTTATAGCTCAGCAGTGTAATCAATATTTTTTTTTGCACCTCGAATGTAACGTTTTTCTTGGGTTTCACGTTTTTGCTATTAGTGGGCATATATGCAGTCACCATTTCTGTTTGATAAGCATGACTGGCACAATAGGAGCACAGCATGAATTTGTAAAACTATTCTATCTAAATCACAGCTTTTGCGATTTGCTAATTGCGAAGTTTTAAATTGCGATTTCGATTTGAAATCGATAAATTCAGCCCTAGTTGGGATACTGTGTAAAATGTAAATAAACACAGAATGCAGTTATTTGCAAATTGATTAAGCCTATATTTAATTGAATATAGAACAAAGACCAAATATCAAATGTTGAAACTGAGAAATGATATTGTTTTATGACAAATATAGCTCAGGAAAAAATTAAGAGAACATGGCACAATAAAAAAAAAAATCTGCATTTTTAAATCCTGGTTTAATCCCGGTTATGCTGGCGGAAGGCTACACTGAGCGACAGGTTGCTTCCAGGTTCAATGTTTCCAAAACAGCAGGAGCCTACACAAGAACAGTGTAACAATGTGAAGCAGGAATGACCAGAAACCAGGGAATGACCAGAAACCAGCCAGATAATGGGCAGACGTGACTTTTTAATTCCAGAGATGACTGTCAATTTATCCAGCAGTGCTTCATGAATCGGAGGATGACATGACCTTCATAAGGAATGGGAAACAAGTGGTGTGAAGTGCACTGCTAGGACAGTTAGTATCAGGCTCCTAGAAGCATGACTGAAGTCCCATAAAGCAAGGAAGAAGCACTTAATTAAAGAGAAACAGAGACTAACCAGGCTACAATTTGCAAAAAAAAATAATTACATTTTACACAGATGCAATAATAAATTGAAAAATGAGTGAAACAAAAATTGTGCTGTGGTCTCTTAATTTCTTTCCAGGGCTGTATACGCTCAATTTGAAGTTGATGCCAGCGGTTGTTGTATTTGATGCTGTATATTACAGCCATTTATGGAATTCGCTACAAAATACCCCACCCCAATTTTAATGGAGAAAAGGTAGATTATATATTATTATATATATTATATATATTATATGATTTATGACCAATTCTGAAAATTTTTTTTATCCCATCCCCTGTCCTGTGTGCTCTGCTCTCTTTGGAAACCTGGAAATTGGTGGATGAAAAAAAATTTTTAAGTATTGCATATATTAGCATAAATTATTAAATTGTCTTAGTGACTTCTCATTTCTTCAGCTTTCACTGCCCGCATTTCACTCATGAACCATTTAATTAATGGAAGCTTGAAAGTGTGTGAAACAATGGTGTGTTGACGTGATTTCCACAAGTACTGCCATTTATGACATGTACAGAGGTGGCAAGCATTTCTGAGGTAGTAATTACTGATGCAAATGTGCTTCAACAAATAAGTGGGTGGATATATTTATGGAAGCAGTGTATTTGTCATTTTCAGTATTCAGTTTGATGCACCTAAGTAAACCTGAGCTACATAAAATTATGATGTTCCCTTTTATTGTACTCTTTGAATGTACTTGGGGTGTGCAGTATATACGGTATAAACAGTATAAGGCATACATTTGGCCAATGGGAGAGATTTTGATCTGGGATGCACTGATTTTCCTGACCGATCCCGATCACCGGTTGTTTTTTTTTTTTTTTATGCGATTTTCCGATACCGATCTTTGCGATGCCGATTATTTTCTAAGTACAGCAAATACAAACAAATCTAATTTTATTTTCATAACAAAATCTTATTAAACTTCAAATAGAACAGAAATAGAAGTCAATAAATAAATACAACCCAAAAAACTAAAGTTTAATACATCTTTCAAATAATAGATGTCGTAAGTAAAAAAAAAACATATATAACAAAATATAGCGAACATATTATACCCAAAATGCCACTACTTAAACATTAATAGTAAGTTTCTCTTTATAAATGGAATTTGTAGCAGCCTAAGTGTGTAACATGAAACTAGATTAAACGACTTTGGTAGCTCGACATATTTTATACGGCTGAGGTAATTTTTAAGTTTCTGAACCCTCTATCCTCAACTGTGGAAAACGAGTGGTCATCCAGTGCCATGAATTCCATAATTTTCCTCGTAATTCCTTTGCTCTTTTCACTGCTTATACCAGCGAATAACAGGAGAGACTCCGAAAATGCTCTACTGGCTTCTGTTTTGGCAGGTTTTAGTAATTCCGTTTCCGATCGCTGGCTGGTCGATTGGTGCATCCATAATTTTGATTATACTGGCCTACCGCAGTATTGCTAGTATATGACCAGAGCATGTGAGCGGAGCAGTGAGAATTTCCGCTCCTAGAGTGTTGTCTCTGCCTGTTCCTCCACTTAATATTGCTTTGTGCGCCACTAAAATCCATCCCCGCTCCAGTGAAATCGCTCTGTGCTCGTTCCACTTTGGGCATGCCTAAAACTTGCGGTGTGAGAGCTATCGGAGTTTAAATAAAAACCTGCTCTGCGCTCCGATATGATGATGCAGGTTCAAGGCACCCCAGAAGTTTCAACTTTATCCTTACAGCTGCAGCAAGAGTCCACACCAGTAAAATATGCTGTGTGTGTGTTTCCATTAATTATTATCAAGAAATCGTTCACATTCAGCTTGATAGCATAATCAGCGTGTTTCATTAGATAATGTACATCTCAGAAGCAATGTGTTTTATCCATTATAACCGACACACTTTATGAGATTACTGATGTATATTTAGTTCGGTAGCGACATGTCCTGTTGATTATAACTGCATATTTAGCTTGAAAGTGTCATGTTTTATAGGTTCTAACGTATGTAAAATATGTATATGAAGTACGTATTTAGCTCCATAGCAAAGTGTTTGCTGAGCCTGCATGAACTGAATAATTATTACCTTGAGAAATTTGAGGAATTTCACATTATCGATATGCTTTTCATTTCAGGGCTAGTTTGATAACACGAAAAATACTTTTTCAGGCGCAGACTGAAGTTGAAGTTGGCGTGTTCGTGTGAGTGTGTAATGTCGATATAATAATCAATAAAGCCCTGACAGCTAAGACCTGAATATACATCAATAATGTAATAAAATCAAATCAAATGTACATGATTAACCTAATAAAATGTCAGTTATAAATGAAACTGCTCACTATGGATCTAAACATTCATTAATATTATAATGAAACGTCAGTTGCACTACCAAGCTAAATATAAATGATTTCTTGATAATCGGAGGAGTTCCCTACAAGGACTGGTGTAACATCCATAATATGGACATGGTTTGGATTTAAGATCTCGGATACTGAGCAGAAAAACGTAATCTGCTAAATATGCCGGGCTACAATGATTGCAAAGAGAGGTAACAGGAGCAATCTGTTTTAAATAAGTATTAGAGGTCGACCGATATAGGTTTTTCTATAGCTGATGCCGATATTTAGAAGGTAGGGCCAGCTGGTGGCTGATATATGCTGCCGAATTTGTTTTTGGCCGATATATGCTGACCAATAACACTGGACAACAAAGATTTTGCTACCAGAGTAAAAAGAGCTGTACTATACTAAATTGAATGAACTATACTAAATTGAATGTACTATACTAAAATGCTGATTCCAAATCTGAGCTCAGAATTAGCCTAGCACGTCTGTATCTTAAGTTATACAGAAATTCATGCATAATAACATTTGTGGTGACCTGAAAGTAATATTGCTTCTCCATGGTTTACAATTGGGTTACATGAAACATTTGTGCTTCTTGTGCGTTGGTAAAAATCATTACCAACAGAGACATTGGCCTCCTAGAACTGAACACACAGTTGGCCTGTACAATGTACATCAAAAGTCATTGGTCGAGCCACAAAAAGTTGGGCCTTATGAAAAATTTTGTTGTATCAATGGATTGTGATGGAAGTGCTTTGCAGTACCTATGGGATTAAATTTAATCAAGAAAAACTGGTGCCAAACTGAAAGCAGGAATTTTTGTTGGACCCGAAATTTGCGAAGTCATTTGTGATACCACTTTCAGAACATTACTCAACCCACTTGAACTTGCTGCTTGGGATGCATTTGTGCTAGTAGTGCAAAACTTTCCGGGAAACGAGCGAGCTGAAAACTATGTTTAACTCGTTAACAACATGCTGACAGCATATCAGAAACTTGGTAGCCGGATGTCTCTAAAAATGCACTTTTTACACTCCAATCTGGATTTCTGTCCACCAAATTGATGTAAGCGATTAACATGGAGAGAGATTCCATCAAGATATTTCGTTCATGAAAACAAGATATCAAGGCCGCTTTAATCCCAACATGACGGATGACAACTGTTCATCTACAACGGGATACTACTACCATCCACAAACGCAAATGCAAATGCTTTAAGCACTTTTGAACACTAGGCCTATTCAATAAGCCCAGGTTGAATCTTTAACAGTTTTGTTACTCTGAATACATCAATGGGAGGATGATGATGTACCAAGTTTTAGTTTTGCGTAATGTACAGATTCATTTTTTAAACAAGTTGACTTAACTTTAAATCCTGACGTGCTACAATACATCTGAGTTCAGATTTGGTATTAGCGCACTTGATTTTGTATAAGACACATAAATTTTGCTGAGTAGCAGAATTTTTTTTTTTTTTTTTGTTCGCCTGTGTAATTGGGGGGACAACGTCCTATTTGCATGGTAAAATATCACACTAATAATATAGGATACACAACATTTCTTAACATTTATTGAACATAAGTGTAAACTTAAATAAATATAAATAGGGTAACCAGATAATCCATGTCATCCCGGGCACTTTGAGCTACTTCAGGTTTTACAAACTTGAAAGACTCCTTTGCTTGACTAATAGTTAATTTCTTCTTGTGCTTTGACTGGTTTGTCTTCTTGATTGAAAGACTTATCCAGCTGTTTCACATTAACATTAGTGACACATGTATGATTATAGGAGACTGACCAATCAGCACACAGCAAGAATGCAGTGCATAAGTGAAATCCAGGTCCTTTTTATTGAAATGGTAGTTTACAAATCCTGTCCTAGCTCAAAGTGTCCGGGATGACATGGATTATCTGGTCACCTTACATATAAACAAACTATATACACTTAAACGCACGAAACTTCTACTTAAACGTGTTTTTTAAACGCGTTTTTTACTGTGTCTAGAGGGTAAAGAATGCCATGTGGAGACGTATTTCGTCTCACGGTGTATACCCCGGTGGTATTCCATACACTTTCTCCTATATTGTGCGTAGGAACTGTTGGGTCGGAACAAAAGTTTACACGCTTATGTTCTGCAGCGCTCTCTACATTCCCATTGGTCGCCGCCCATCCGCGTCATAGCTCATTACCATAAAGTTGACTGGAATTCAACTTCTCTTTGACGCTCTCGCCGCCCAGATTGCGACGTGACGCGCCGCATCGCTCCTCGCCGCTTGCTGACGCTCCCTCCCATAGAGAATGACTTCCGGTCGCTTTGACGCTCTCACCACTCGCAGTGTGAACGTAGCATTAGTTTAGAATACAACTTCCTGCTGCAGTAAATTTGCTATGGGCGTTCAATTCAAATTTACATACCAAATTATGTACCGCAATATATACTGTCTACTGTCTATGATTCAAATTGTACTGCAATATGAATTTTAGGCCATATTGCACTGTTCTATTACTGCCCAACAAATGAACAGCTTAATATCCGAAAACATTCTTATCTTCCACTGGGGTCTCACTGGAGCCAGGCTGTGTGTGGGGGAGCTTGCAGCTGGGCACATAATGGTCAGGCCACTACCTATGGTGTTCAGCCAAGCAAAGCCCGAAAGTGTTACATGGACTCCCGTCCTGTGGGCCCACCACCTGCAGGATGGGCCATGGGGGTCCAGTGATTTGTGGACTGGGGGCATTCAAATGCAGGGGCCTTGATAGACTAATTATCGATTACTGAAACTGGCTTTAGGAACTTGGAACATAACCTCTCTAGTGGGAAAGGAGCCTCGGGTAGTGCAGGAGAAAAATAGATAGTTGGGTTCACCTCAATGCACAGCATGGGCTCCAGAACCAAGCTCTGGAAGTGGGGTAATGACAGTAAAACCTGGAAGAGTGTGATTGGGAGGAACAGTCTGCCTTATCTGGACCCAAGCAGTGCTTTGTCATTGTGCTAACCACAGTTTGCCCATAAAGAACACCTTGTTTGAGCATAAGGGTTTTCATAAGTGCACCTGGTATCAGAATACTCTACGCTATAGATCAATGATTAATTTTGTAATTGTATCATCACATCTGCAACTGTACGTCTTGGACACTCAGGTAAATATAGGAGCTGAGCTATCAACTGATCACCATCTGGTGGTGAGTTGGATAAGATGGTGGGGGGGGGGGAATGCTGGACAGACCTGGTAGACCCAAACAGATAGTGAGGGTGTGCTGGGAGTGTCTCCCAGAGGCCCCTGACTGGGAGCTTGGTAACTAACACCTCTCGCAGAACTTCTCTTATATTCCGAGGGAGGTTAGAGAAATTGAACTTGAGTGGGCCATATTCCATGCCTCCAATGCTGAGGGGGCTTTGTAGAGCTTTGGCAATAAGGTTTTTGGTGCCTATGACGTTGGCAACCCCTGAAACCAGAGGTGGACATCAACAGTAAAGGGAGCTGTCAGGCTGAAGGAGGAGGCCTTCCAAGCTTAGTTAGCTCGGGGACCCCAGAGGCAGCAGACACCCACCAACAGGCTAAACACTGAACAGCATTGACAGTTGCTCAAGCAAAACCTCAGTTGTAGGTGGAATTTTGTGAGTCATGTAAATTACTTTTACTTTTAATCAGCGCCAAAGAGGTTTTGCAAAGTGGCAGGGGGGTGGGGGTGGATTAGGGTTAGCGTTCGGGTTCACCTCAGCTGGGGATCTAGGCAGATGGTAGAAGAAGCACTGGATCTGGACTGGCTAACACACCTTTCTCGGAGGAAGCACAGTCAGATGACTTGGAGGAGGATTCAACCATTACTTTGGCTGAGGTCACTTAGGAAGTTAAAAAAGTGTCAAGGCTCTAATGGTGGATGAGACTTCTCCTGAGTTTATATGTCTTTGGGCTGTCTTGGCAAACAAGCCACTTTAACATTGTGCGTTGGGGACAGTGCCTTTGGATTGGCAGATGGAGGGTGGGTATTGTAGTCTTTAAGAAAGACCCTGGAGGGTGAGATTTAACTTACATGCTCCCTCTGCCTTCCTTCAAAGGTCTTTGCCAGAAGTTTGACCAGTCAGTGTACATGTGTTTTGTGGACTTGAAAAAGTCATACAACTGTGGAGTATTGAGTGTCAGGTGTCCTGTTGCCAGCCATAGGATCTTTGTATAGCAGAGATTGTGCCCGAACAGCAGTGTTCAGTGTGCTATGGGTCTGTCCAAATGGAAAAACATGTGACTGGGGTCAGGCATAAAAATGGAGCAAGAAGGAGTCTTTGTTAAAGGTTTCCAAGTTCCCTTTTCCCTTGTGCTTAAGGCCTGCTGTTTATGTGGTTTTAAAACTGACATAAGCTATAGAACAGTTACACCCAGCTGTGAGCAAGAAGGGCTGTCTGTTGTCCTCATATTGTCTTCCATCAGGAAAAATTCAGTTACTTCACTTAGATGACTTTAGTGAATAAAACCAGGCATGCCTGACTGACAAACAAGTTATATTTGTTCCTGGGGACATCTTGTGATAATGCAGAAAAGCATGTCAGTCACCTGGGTGTGAGACTCATTTTCAAATTTTTCCATTAAATATGCGTAGTTCTCTTCAGTCCTTATGTAGTTTTCTACCAAAGTGGATTTTCTATCAAAGTGTTGCATCAGCCATTAAATTCATCAGTTGTGGGAATATGTACTTTTGCAAATGGCTGTCCCATGGTTTTGAGTTAATGGAATACCTAGAGCACTGGCTTGGTCTTGTCAGGATTTACGTGTTTCCCTGGCTGTTTAAAACTTGCATGGGTGTCATAGGGCAGCTGTGTTGTGACACTATGAGAGAGTGTTTTCAGCTCCCGTTAGACTATATAGTAGCTATGTTGTAGCTGTTTCATTGCAGGATTTTTAAGTTTTTTTTTTTGGATTTGAAGTACATTGAAGTATTAAGGACTTTGTTGTAAACTGGTCCTGGTGTCCTCTGGGTGCTCTAGTTTACTCCTGCAGTTCAGAGCCTTACTCTTTCGGTAGAGTAAAGTATAAATGAAATGTGTATATAGTATTAAAACTATATACACAGTGTGTGTGTATACAGAAAAGTTTATTTCCATAATTCATTCAAAACGTTAAACTTTCATAGATTATAGATTCAGGGCCCACAACTTAAACGATAGTACTTAGTTGTCTATTTGTACATAATGCCGGTTAAATAAAGGAGTTACCTGATTGTCAACTCAAACCCTTCAGTTTTTTTCATGGCAATTCCAGAAAAACACATTCACCACTGATATACGCTGGGGGTAAACGGAGACCTCTCCTCCTTCCATGCGTCTGGGCAACAGGAAGGCATCACCAGCGGGAGGGGGAAATATAATGGAAAAACATCAGCCAGGTATCAAAATAAAAGTTTGCAATAGATCTTTTGGTAATTATATAGGATAAAAGCAGATGCACATTCGCTCTGTTACACATGTTCACCGGGGTGATGAGTTTTAAATGTCTAATTAAATTTGTTGTGTTAAATGTCTTTGCATTGGTTCCCCCACCGTGTACTTGAGCCTTACACTTTTTGCAGATAGCGAAATTTCCAAAGTATGGACATTTTAGTGTGTCTGTAAGTGCGGAAAACTGGGATTTGGCTGTGCGCATTACATATTGCGCATCCGTAAGATCGGTTTCAAATTGGAAATAAGTATGACTGATCAGCCAGATCAGGCTGAAAATCCGCCAGTTCTGATCAGTTCTGAACCATCGGTGAATCCCTAATATGTATGTGTTTAAAAAGTAACTGCAGTAAAGGATATTAGGAATCTGCTTATTATAAAGGTGCAGGTCCTGCCAAGGGTGGTAAACAAATTGTTTAAAGAAGACAGAGTATTGATTTCTCTTGTAAAGGAAATGTATATTCTGTCATAATCTTTAGGATATGCCATAACATATATATTTTATTTTGTGTATTTGCAGTGAGCTTCTTGACATTATCTGTAGAAGGAAAAAGATCATGAGAACATCAAATGGTTACCATCACTTGTGAAGAATGACAGAATAATGTGTAGCTAACCAATAGAAAACAAGCAAAACTGAGGTGAGTTTGAAGAAGAAAACCACCAGGGGCAGACCGAAAAGTCTTGGTAATGTGTTTAAGAAAGGGAGTCCCCTTCTTTTCTTTGAAGATGCTTGTTGACATTGTTTGAAAGTGATCCTCATAGCTTCATTGCCTTATAGAAGAATAATCTCTCACCAGTTTCAGACTCATCTCTTTAACATCCACACTATTAAGTTAATTGGCGTCTCTTAATTACCTCTAGCTAAAAGTACGCTTGAATGTACCCTGTATTGGATTGTTTAAGGGGGTAAAAGAAACAAAACATACATTGCTTTTCTCTTTATTAAACAGTGGTTTACTGACAACGTATGACTGTCTTTCTTAAATAAAAAAAAGTCTCCCAATACTGCTGCAACCTACTAATAAAAAAGTTAAATTTAGTTTGTTCCCCAATGGCAGGTTTTAATAATAGTTTAATAAAAATGTCATCCCCAATAATTTTGTTTTAATGAAAATGCAATATTTTTTCAGAATCATTTTCAAAAAGCCCTTTAAAGTAAATTACTGTAAAAATTGCTCTTGAATTCATATTCCCCATGGAACCTCCTTGTCACCCTGGGAGAAAATATTTTCCTGCATGTCTCAATGTACACAATGTTTATTTTGGCCAGCGCTTGTTAGGGGATGTCCTGGGTGGAAAAACCATGAGGAGCTGTGACAGAGCTGTCAGTAAGGGTTGACCCTACTAGTTAATGGATACAGAGACCTTGAGGGAGGACAGGAGGGTGAGAAACAGTGGAGGTAGAATGTGTTGGAAGAAGGCAATCATGGAGGGCATCTGAAACAAGTATAGTTTGAGATGGGAAGAATAGAAGAAGAAAGGTAAGATGTAGACTTATGGAATATGGGGAACGGTGAAAAAGGGAAATGAGAAAAATAAGCAAGGGAGAGGAAATGAGGGGGTAGGGAAGGGTGGAGGTGTTAAGCAAGATAAAAATGGGCAAAATAAGATGAGGCTGAGATGAAGGGAGAGCAGCAGAGGAAAATGGTACAGAGGCAGAGCTCTCTGATTAGCAGAATGAATAGCACTGAGCAGGTCCTGTGCTTCTAGTCCTCCATACATTGTATTTGTGGGATGCTCATGGAAGCAGCAGAGCTCCTAATATGGTTCCTTCCCCAAAGGTGGTGGGGAACTACAGGAGGTCGTGCATTGACTGAAGTAAAATGTCTTTAGTCTAGAACTGGCTGATACGGCCAAAAAAATGTTCATATAAATTTTCATAGGCTCTTTTTATGCTTAAAATTCCCTTAGGAATCCCCTTAGACAGAACATGAAAAGGATGACAAATTGAATGGACTGCAAACTGAAATCTAATTTTAATAAACCATACAATAATATTTCTTTGTAGTCGGATGTAACACTAGTAATACGATGACTGTATATTTTATTGCCGTTCTTTTTTCTCTGACTGCCTCGCTGCCCATTACAGGGGGTGGATTTTAACATTGGTAGTAGAGTTGCCACCTGCCTAGTATTAAATAAAATGCTGTGTCCTGTTTTGAACCAATACAGGATGCAACTGAATTTGGCAGCCCTAAGTGCTGGTGTCTGTGACTGTAAACCCTCACATTCTGTATGTTCTAATTAATGGCAGCAGTGGCAGCCTAATGGTTAACATAAGAACTATACAAACGAGAGGAGGCCATTCGGCCCATCAAGCTCATTTTGGGAGAACTCAACTAATAGCTCA